>OU015745.1:140060554-140082378 GCA_907169655.1 Acomys percivali | reverse complement strand
GTGTGTGTGTGTGTGTGTGTGTGTGTGTGTGTGTGTGTGTGTGTGTGATGCTGAAATGCGTTTGTATATATTTGTGGAGTCCAGAGGTCTATGTTGGATGTCTTTCTCAATTGCTCTCCACTTTGTTTTTAAGGCAGGGTCTCTCATCACACCAGGAACTCACTGATTCAACTAGAGCAGTTGGATAGTGAACTCCAGGGACTTTCCCATGTCCCCAAACCAATGTTGAGTTTATGGTGCACACACCAGATTTTACATGGGCATTGAGGATCTGAACCCAGGCTCTCATACCTGCATGGACAGGGACCTCATCTGCAGACATCTCCCCAGCCCTGGTTTTGGTTTGTTTCAATTAAACTCTCCTGCTGCTGCTTGATTCAACCCAGGATATTACATTGCACAACTGGCATCACCCTCCCTTTACAACGCCACATGGTGACTTCTTGTTTGTTCTTTGTGTCTTAGTTGCTTGTCTTATGGATATGACAAAATGCCTAACAAAGCCACGTCTACATGGATGAGTGTTTGGGCTAACGGTTTAGGTCACCACTGCAAGGATGACTTGGTAGGGAAGCCATGGTGGCACAGGAATGGTGCATATCCACAGTCAAGACGCAGAAAGGGATGAACGGTGGCCCTGAGCTCACTTTCTCCTCTCTAGTGCATTCAGAACCTCAGCTCATGGACTCTGTGTTGACTACAAACAGAAGAGCTGTTCTTGCCTCAGTTAGACAGCCTAGAAGTGTCATCACAGACCACACCCAAAGACGTGCCTCACTGACGCTTCTGGCTTTTCTTAGTCCAGTCAAGCTATGAGGAGTGAACCATCATGTCTTGTTTTTCATGATCTTGACAGTCTTCAGGGGCCCTAGCCCAGCATCCTGCAGAATAGTCCTTCCCCTGTAACCGTCTTCTGTGTTCTTCCTGGAGGGGGGACAGAGATGTGATAGATGGTAGGTCAGAGGCACAGGGCATCTACATGGCATCAACATGATTTAATTTTCATCATCACTCACTTGTTCAGCATGGCGTCATGGGTATTGTCTACTCCTCGGACTATAACCCAGTAGCATGCTATTTGTCATAGCTCAGGAGCTATATCAGATGCAGACCCTGGGAACCCATAGTGTGTGGCTCTTGTTCCAATGTTATTGTCCAACCCACCTATTTTTTTTACTAAACACATTCTTACCTTTGGGCACTATCAGATGTTACTGACTACTTTATATTTTCTCTCCCTAATCTCACAATCCAGGAATTATTCCTGAGGTGTGCTCACAGACCCTTTTAAGTGGGAGAGTAGAAAATAAGCTACTTAGGATCAAGATTGGTTTCATCCCTTGATAAATACACTACTTTAAAGCTTGCTCTTGGTTAGAGGACCTGGAAAATCTCTAAGGGTTTACTTCTCTATTGAGATACTATACAATTTAATGATATTCTCATTTGCTGACCACGACTCAAAATATTTTTAATTTCTTTTTTTTAATTTTTAATTTCTAAAGGGATTTTTATATGTCTATGGACTTTATAAAGTAGTATATGTTAAATTTCTGATTTGCTACATTTTAGCTTCTCTAATCATCTCTTTCTGAAACACATTTGCTTTACATGGTTCTTGCATTGGTCAGAGCATGCCAGGGTGTACCACAGTAACCGAAGCCCCTGCTCCTCACAGGCTTCTGATGACAGTGATTTATTCAGAAGCCAGGTCTGCCTTTGTTGAGTGAGAGGCTCTATATCACACTAGACCCTCTCTGGGCCTGAGGCAACACAAACACAAGCTTTGTAGTCTTGACAGAAGGAAGAAAAGACCAGAAGTGAGACATGTTTGCCACACATTATTGGCCACAGCAGATCACAGACTCACGTGGTCACTGGCATCACGTGATGAGGGCCTGCCATGAACCCTGCAAGAAAAGAGCCAGAAGGGTGGAGAGGCTCAGGTGGTTGCCTTGCCTCTGTGTGTGCACAGACTTTTGGGAATCCAGCTTCCTCCAAGTGTGTCAACACGCTGATGGCTCGTCAGTGCACAATAAGACTCGGTAACGTTCCCCATGTTATAAGGTGTGAAAGATTCCACTTTTTCCTCCATCTCTAAGATAATCTTCAACTCCAAGGTCAGTAAGAGCTTTGAAGTTGTTCCATCATCAAATCGATGGCCTCTGAAGAGAAATGCCACTCAGGGGGAGGCGACACACTTGTCCTGGGTCTAGACCCTCGCCACATTCTAGTGCTACACAGAAAAGCTACCATCAAGTGATGTTATTGTTGTAAAATACACTTGACAGAAGGTGAAACTAAAGGCTCTTCCTGTTTAATTACAGCATCTCTGCAGTGGGGACAAGCACCAGCAACTGACTCCTGACTTTTCTTCTACCAGTTTTTATGCTACAAATACTTTCCGTCTTCACCCTTTTCTTCACCTTAAAACTTCTTAGGTTATCATCCCCTTTTTAATTATCTTGTATTATTTCCATACTATATTACTATAGGAATATTTACAATTTACATATTTTATAAAGTGACCGTGTAAAAGTAGCTTTTATTCTCCCTGCTTAGCTGTTGTCTGGGAGGCTGACTGCTTCCTTCTGCTAACCTAGGCCTAGTCCTGGAAGCTTCTAGCCTCCTTACAATCTAACCTAGGCCTAGAATGTTTTCAGCTTCTGAGTCTTACTGCTTAATAAACTCACCCTTTCTTGTTCTTACTGAGCTCTGGGCTGGCTGGTTCAACTCCGCTGTTCTGACTCAAACTCCTCTCCCAGCTGATTTATTCAATCTGGCTTCTCTCTCGGCCCTGAATTGCTCTGCTTGGCCTCAAACTAACTCAACTATCTGCTCTAATCTGTCTTCTTTTCATTTTCTGGCTCATCCTGTCTTCACCTGAGTTCTCTCTCTGCAACCCATCTGTCTATTACTATGCTGGTTTAAAAATAAGTAGAAAAAAAAAAAAAAAAAAACAGCCTCCTCTCTCAAGTAGCTTCCTTTTCCTCTCTCTTCCCCTGAGAGCTGGGTATATCTTATTCTGTCAAGTCTTTCTCTGATTGGTCACCTTTTCTGCCACTCAATTAGGCATCACTTTTAAACTTGGGTACTTCCTTCTACAAACTAACTTTACGTTCATTTGGAATTAAAAGCATGTATCACCATGCCTGGATCTAAGCTTTTCTTTACCTGGTACCAGCTCTATATCAGGCTGGCCTTGAACTCAGATCTGTTTGCCTCTGCCTCCTGGATTAAAGGCATGTTTATATTCCAGTGGGATCACACAAACCTAGAAGGTCTTTGGATGTGAGCTCTTGCCAGAACAGCCACATTCTGAATTAACTAACATTCCTCCACATGACTGGGTCCCTAGCTACCAATGTCTGCCTTGACACTACAATAAAGAATCTTGTGGTGGATAATTCTGCACACAGATGCTATTGTTTTCTCTGATTTCTTTCCTATTGTAGACCCCGACGAACAACGGAATCCAGGAAATTAGAGCTTCTCAGTTCTCACCCCTGATTTTGTCAGAGTGATGGATCCTAACATAAGCTCTGAGCCACAGGGTATACCTGCTCGATCCTAACATACGCTCTGAGCCATGGCATGTACCTGAACTCTCTTCGGCACTAGTCATCACAGGCAGTGCTATTTTTACTCACCCCTTGAACAACAAATTAATAACACCTATTAAGAGAAATAAAGATGGATAAATGAGAATAAATTTTGAACTAACACGATATCATCTCACATGTTAATTGGAGAACAGTACAACATCCATGTGGCTGACAAATAGCCGTGATTAAAGGTTAGACAGCATTGGTTATAATAGGGCCAACATCAAGGCAGCAGCCTTTGCTTGCTGAGCTGTAGCCTTATCACTTACTCACTGAGTAACTCTTAATTGCCTGCTTTTCACACATACACATGAGCTATATTCATGATTTTATTTACTTTTAGGAGACACAATGCTTGTAAGTAATAAAATGCTAATAAGCATATGAGGAATAAACTTAAGAACAATACGAGCATGAAGGATGACTCTAATATAAAGTTTTGAATTTGGGAAAAGTAATAAACTTCAAAGTAGCACTTGTTGGGGCCTGTGAGGTGGCTTAGCAGTTAAGAGCGTACACAGCTCTTGCAGAAGCCTGAGTTCAGTTGCCAGCACCTAGTTGGATGGCTGACAAGTGCCTGTGACTCCAAGTCTACAGGGTACAGTACCCTCTCTGCCTTCTACAGTACCCACACTCATATGAACATACATATATATGTACGTACATACAATTAAAAATAAAATAAATCTTTAAAAATGCATAACATAAAATAATATATAATTCATATAAAATCATTCATATGAAAACATATTTAAAAAATAAGCAAGAGCTAGCCTTGGGAGACCGTCCAGTGGTTAAGAGCACTTGGTGCTTTTACCTGGGTTTGGTTCCCAGCACCCACATGGTGGTTCGCCAGTATCTGTAAGTTCAGTTTCAGGAGACCCAACACCTTCTTTCTGACATCAACAGACTCATGCTTGTGCGTGTTGCACATACATACACTCAAGCACACACACATGAAAACAAACCAATATTAAATAAACAAAAAACATTTTAAAAAATCAGAGTTAATTTCAGAAGGGTAAATTTTACATTTTCTATAGACGGAGGGAATTGCAACCTATAGAATTATTTCTAGAATCAGTCACCAGATTGTACTCTTTGCTTATAAGATTTTGTCACTCATGAGAAAAGCTGAAAGCCAGACAAGGCAGTGAGTGTCACCCCTGGTGCTGGGTCCTTCCATAGGTTTCTGCAGTTTTGCTCTAGTGACCTGTAGCTTGTGTGTGAATCACCTACAGAGACACGTGCACACCCAAACAACTGTTATAACAAGACTAGACAACACTGCTAACCACACGATCCGCAGTCACTAAAAGCAAGACAATTCTCATTATTCCGTTGCAGAAACATAGAATCATTTAACCACAACGTGCAACGCACATACTAGCCATATTCATTTGCTGTTTAAATTCAGAATGGCCTATTTCATTAAAAGATGATGTTTCTTATATACCCAACCTAGTTCACCCGAAGAGTGCTGGCAAACATTAATCCGAGGCCTGAAAAATGGCTTCTTTTTATGTTCCGATATGTGTCAGCGGCCCTGGCTGCTTCCTGGCTCTGTCCTTTTGTAATGGAAGATGGTCCAAACTTCTTTCAGGAGCCTCGAGACTCGTCAACAATTTTATTAAAATGGTGATAGCGTATTTAGGTACGGTGGCTGCAGTGACTATGGTTGTTTCGTCATGAACCTTTACTCTTGCTAAAGAGAACTAGATCATGGGAGAAAGCATCAGATGAGATCAATGGGCCAAGTGCTGTTCTTGTCCCCGGATAGTTCTGGTGCCTGTAAAACGAGGGCACAAAGGATGTGTGTGGGCATGTTGCTGGCCGCTCGTATTTGTATTGAGTGATAAACACGAGGTAATATGCTACACCCAGAGCCCACCGTTACACTGATGCACTGTACAGTGGTAGTTCGGATGCTAACTAGATGCATGATGCCATGATTTGTCTGTTGTGGTGGAGCAAGAAAGCCAGACACATAGTGCCTGAAAACAGTGATGGTTTGTCACCTTGCAGTTGCTCTGGGTCAGGAGTCGAGACGCACTTTGAATTTCTGTCTCCGTGTGTCACAAGGCTATAATGAGGGTGTTGGCTGGGGTTGTGGTCTCATCCGAGGCTCAAGTGGAAATGGATCCACTTTTGAGGTCACGTATTTGTCATCAGAAATCAAGTCCTGTGGCTTCAAAGCGAAGGGGCTTGTTTCCTTGAGGGTCTTATTGTAGAAAGATGTCAGTTGGAAGCCTTGCATGGGGGGTCTATCCTTAACTCGGGAACCGTTAGTTGTTCCTGGCTGTTTGAAATTCCCTAGTGCAGCTTCTTACTTCCTTAAGGCCAGTGAGCAGGGAAGGAGGAGGGAGGAAGGATGAAGGGAGGGAGGGAGGGAGGGAGGGAGGGAGGGAGGGAGAGACAGAGACAGAGACAGAGACAGAGACAGACAGAGAGAGACAGACACACACATACACACACACACAGCGAGAGAGAGAGAGAGAGAGAGAGAGAGAGAGAGAGAGAGAGAGAGGGGGGGGGAGGGGAGAGAGAAACCCAATGGATGACACAATCATATATAATTACTAATCTTATGTGTCCAGCATCTTTGCCACCTCCCATTGGCTGGCATCAAGTCACAGGTACAGCCCACACAGGAGTTTGCAATTGCTGTGAGGCCTTGTGGGAGGGTCATGGGGGCCACTTCACGCCAGTTCATCAGAGATTGATTTACAGGCATTAAGGGCAAGTGTTAACCTAAAGTCTATACAGCCTTCCTGAAGGAAGTCAGAATGCACAAACTACTAATACCAGGTGTTATTGCTACTGCAGAAACTGGCCGGCTGGCCTTTTATTAAATATACATAATATTATGTATAGTGTTTATAAAATGTTACACACACACACATGCCATCTTTTCGCAGTGGCATTGGACCCATACAAACTAAACACTAGTGACTTCCCACTGTGTCAGCCTTTTGATGGCTGTTCAATGGTCTAACCTGAGAAGTGAGAATGAGGCTCTGTGATGTCAACAGTACAGGAACACAGTTAAATGGAGACAGTAATTTAATATTAACCCATTGGCTGAGTATCAGCTCCACGTCAGGCGTTGTACCAATCACATATGTGCTAGGGCCACATCAGGCGTTGTACCAATCACATATGTGCTAGGGCCACATCAGGCCTTGTACCAATAATATATGTGCTAGCGCCACATTGCTGCTATGATTCCAGCTCAAGGCTCAGACCTATGGCGTCTCACTCAAGGTCTGCTGTACACTGGCTTGCAACCCTAATTCTTGGCAGACTTGATTGGCTTGGGGTGCGCAGAAGCTCTGTGGGGCCCTGAGTGGAGTCTTGTTGCAATAGTGTGGGGCCTATCAGGAAGGGTGGGGGGATTTCCTAGGGTCTCCCTGGAATGTGCAGTAAGTGCTACAGAGACAGCACAGCACAGCTCTTAACTGAGAGAGATGAAGCCTTTCAGTAAGCGGGCAGCACGGAAGTAAAGCTAACACGTAAAATGAGGAATTAGGAGCCCAGTGTGTGCAGGATCTCACACTTCTTGTTTTAACAAATAGTAACTGTAGCTATGGGATGGTTTAGTGGCTAAGAGCGCCTGCTGCTTGTGCAAAGGACCGGCCTTTGGTTCCCAACCAGCCCTCTCAAGCAGCTCATAACCACCTGAAGGTCCAGATCCAACATCCTCCTCTGACCTCCACAAACATCCACACGCATGTGTACACATACATACACATGCATGCATATACACTCACACATGCACAGGTGCATGCCCATATGCATGCATACACACTTTTTTAAAAAGAAGGAAATGTGTGAGCAGGTACTCACCTTTATAGGGATTAATTCCACTGGGAAAGACACAAATAAAAATCAGAAATTAAAACAAAGCTGCAGAGATAGTCTCCTAAAGCAAGCCATAACACAGCAATTCCATGTGTACCCAATGCCGAGATACACATTTGCCTACACCGTATCCTTACTCTCCCCTGTGTTATCATAAAATATCTGACTTATTTTTAATAGGCAACTCAAGGGGAAAGTTTGTTTGGGCACCTGGGGTGGAGAAGGCCATCCATCAGGGTAGGAAGAGCACAGCGATAGGACTGTGTGGCCCTTGACCACATCCCTGTGGCAGCCAGGAATCAGAGAGCTCTGACTGAATTACCTTCAAGGTCCCCATCTCCAGGGACCAAATCTTCTAACCAAGGCCCTCAAATTCCATAAACTCCCTAGACAGCGCCACCTGCTGGGACAAAGCGTTCACACATGTGAACCTGTGGGGGGCATTATGCATGCAAAGCCCATCCACTGAAATGCATGGTGGGGGAACGTTAAAGCTTGGGAACAGCTCAGGCATCTGTCAATGAAAGAATGGACAAACAAGTTGGGTTATAACTATGCAATTGAGTAACTGATGGCCATTAAAAAGTATCATCTCATACTCAGTGGTGTCATGAATCTCAAAGGATTCCGGTTGATAAGAGAAATTTTGCACGCAGAGTGCACACTGTATGAGGGATTGTATGTCTCCATTGTTCAAAACATTCAAGGCAAGTGGATGGTGACAGAGTCTAAACCGTACTCATCCGACTTTAAATGTGGGAGGGTGCTTAGGTTGCTCTAAGCCGGGGATGCTGAGGGGAGGGAGACCCAAGGTGGGCATGAGCAAGGCATGAAACACAGCTTCATGTTAGGGGACGAGACGTGGCCTGACAGGAGGCCAGGGAAGTGAGCTTGGATGGAGGCATCCGGGATGCCGGAAGTGCTAATGCTCCTGGGGAGACAGTGGAGAGGTTTTTAAGCAGGAGCATAGGATGAGTCCCTCACTCTGGCCACAGGGCAGACTGCAAATAGAAGTGCGGAAGTGTAGACACAGGTGGACTCTGGGCAGCGAGGACCCTTGGCAGGCTGGGGGAAGTGACAGGGCAACTGTAGCCCTTGCCAGTGAGCCGAGCTCGGGGCATGATTCTGGCTGGGGACCCTGGGTGACGACGGGAAGATGGGGGTTGGTACTACCTGCTCTGGACATTTGAAATCTGAGACAGTGTGGGAGTTAATGTGCCTTCACTGGGAACCGGTGACCCTTGTGTTTGCTCACCCTTACGAAAGATACCCTCACCCATGGGCACATGGAGGAGAGAGGAGGCAGGGAGCCACAAGCTTAGGAGGGCCAGTGTGGTGGGTCCTCTGTGAAGGCATGGCCCTTGTCACCTAATGGGGAAGTGAGGCACACCTCCCCAGTTCCTCTTGCTCTGAGAGCATCATGACATCTCCTTATTTCTTTGGAAGTGGCTCCACCCACCCATCCCTCTCAAAGTAAATGGGTTTCTCCTCCTAAGGATAAAAGAGGCCAACGTGCTATCTGTATCTACGCTGAAGCTCGGAGGTTCTGCTGCGGTCTCGTGGAGGGTAGCCAGTGTTCACTGCAGTCACAGTACCCTGGGTCAGAAGGAGAGGCAGGTCTTGGGCTAGAGCGAGAGCAGAGACAAGGCACTGAACTTCTAAGTAGGAGCAGGCTCTGGGCATACCCACTGCCCAACAGCTTAGCACAGGAAGCAACAGGGGCCTGGCTGTACCCTCTGCCAAGACCATTCTGTGCACCACATGGTAAGGAGTCCAGTCTCTTTCTTCTTAGGGACAAAGAGGTGACTCAGTGCAAAGCCTGCCCAACACCCTATGTAGAACATTTCACATAAATCCAAATGGAGACTAATGCACATCTCCTCTTGTGTCCATCCAGTCATATTTATCTAATGCTCCTCTGTCTCACTCATTTTTGGCCTAAACGTCTCTGAGTGTTGTTTCCATGGAGACACCAGAGTGGAGGACTGCACTGCCCACAGGTTGCAATCAGAGAAAAAAAATGTTCCAAAAGGAAACTCCCTAAACTGTGTTCTTTCTTTTAAAAGCCCGACGCTGGTGGCACGGACCTACATTCTTCTTGGTGACATTTGTCATGGTTGGTTCTCTTCTATAAAGTGTCTAACCTACTTTGATGAAACTTTATACCTCTGGACAGATTTATGGATCAATTTTCTTGTCTGCAACACCCATTCAGCGTAAGCCCTTTTCTGAGTATTTTGAATTCTAAGAAAACGAAAACAAGAAAAGTAGATGCGTCAAAACTTCTCCTTTTTCCAGAACACATCATCTCTCCTGTGTCACAGTGATTTCTCTTCCTCTTTCTCCAAGTGCATGACTAGCTTCCCCTCAGCACCCTTTCCTTTCCAGCTCAAAGCCCTGGGAATCAGCTCCCTGGAGCTTCCATTAATATCTCATGGCACAGTTACAGAACTCTGCCGAAATCCTGACATCCTGGAGTAAGCCAGGACACACTGGTTGGAGCCTCCTGTTTCCTTCTGTTTTTTTGAGGTAGCTGAAAATCCTTGACACCCATCCTCGTGTGGCTGTATTGCCCAGTCTGAGTTGTACTGTGGCCTTCCCCCTGTGTGTCTGTGGACATCTTTCTTTTCTTGTTTAGACTAGGGTCCGTGTGTGTGTGTGTGTGTGTGTGTGTGTGTGTGTGTGTGTGTGTGTGTATTCATGTACCTGTGGATGTAGGTGCGTGTATATGGTGTGTGTGTGTGCACACACGCGCACACACACATGTGGAGACCAGAGGTTAGTATCTACTGCTTTTCTCTTTCTATCTATTTTATGTTTTGAGGCAGGGTATCTTGCTGAACAAGAAATTTGCCAATTTGGCAAGAGTTTTTGGCCACAGAAATCCAGGAATCCTCCCCTCTCCGCTAGGATTGCAGGTGCATGTCACCCAGCCACCTAGGATTGCAGGTGCACATCACCCAGCCATGAAGGATTGCAGGTGCATGTCACCTGGCCACCTTGGATTGCAGGTGCATGTCACCCAGCCAACTAGGATTGCAGGTGCATGTCACCAGGCTACCTTTCTGTGGAAATGTTGGGGTTCTGAACTCACATCACTAGTAGGCACCTTACTGATCAAGCCGTCTCCCCAGCCCCTCAGGGTCCATCTTTAGAGACAGGTTGTCTATGTCCATGAAAACCCTCTTTCCAAATTCAGCAGCATTTTAACAGATCAGGCTAGGTGATTTCAGTGTAAGTCCTTTATAGAGGCACAGTTGAATGTGACATGTGCATGATCTAGTTCAAGACTGAGCTCAAATTCAAAAAGAAGCATGCCCTAAATTTATTTTTAAATGTTCAAGATCAGTGTCTTTTTTAAAAGTATTTTATTTCATTTTATGTGTGGGAGTTCTTTTGTCCACATGTGTGTATGTAAACCATGTGTGTGCAGTGCCCACAGAGGCCACAAGAGGACTGTGGGTCTCCAGGAGTTGCAGTTGATCATGAACTTCCCTCTGGTGCTGACTATCACACCTTGGTCCCCTGCAAGCCCAACAAGTGCTCTTACCTGCTGGACCAACTCTCCAGCCCATTTCAAATTTCCTTAATAAGCTACATGTTGAAGGTTTTATCACTTACGTTCTTCAAGGATACTTTTACTATCACCTAGGAATAAAATAACACGTCAGGGCTGTAAGGAAAGCTCAGCAGTTACATGCACGCTTGTCTACACACAGCAACATGCATGTTTATGCACACACAGAAACATACATACACACACACCTATTTACACATACACAGGCATAATGCACACTTATACACACATATACAGACAATATGCATGCTTATGCACACATACACAGACAACATGTATGCCTATGCACACATGCACAGGCGTACATGCACACCTATGCACACATACACAGGTGTACATGCACACCTATGCACACATACACAGGCATACATGCACACCTATGCACACATACACAGGTGTACATGCACACCTATACACACATACACAGGTATATATGCATGTTTATGCACACATACACAGGCATATAAGCACACTTTTCTTCTCCTTCACATACCTCTTTTCAAGTATTTAATCAAACGTGTCTTGACGTCTCATTCACGATGCTAAGAAAATGTTTTACTTCAGCTTTCCCCTTCCCACTTAAAAGTAAATGAAGAAATAAAGAGAAAGGCCGAGGAGGGGAGGGAAATGCTGGGTGGAGAAGGAAGAAGCTAGAACGCGGTGCTGGCATCCTTCCTCTTGTTCTCCTCCGCCCAGCTCCCATGGAGGGATTCTGAAGACTAGAAGGTTTTGGGGTGCATGATTACCAAGGCAGAGTGGCGCAGTAGCCAACAGCATGGATTGGAGAGGGGCTGGAGTGAAACTGCCCCACTTACTCACGTGTGTCCTGCGCTTTGTGGCTGAGATCCAGGAACTCGGAGCTGGCTAGAGCCAGGTGTCCAGGACGCACTCAGTAAAGCCCAGCTGGTTGGCAGGTCGCGGACAGGTGACGTGCTAGCACACCCGTGGTCGTAGTTTGTATAGTGCTGTCTGTCCCAGTGTGCTTTAAATTTATAAATGATTTGGAATAGATAATATCTAGGACGAATAATATTTTTAATGAGCAGTTCTGGTTTTGTCTTGCTTTATGCATCTATAAAGACCGGGGACTGGAACACGTGACCCCGGCCTCCCGAGTTAGTGCTAGTGGGAAGCATCTGCCTCTGACACCGGTCTCCTTCGCAAAGACAAGCTTAGGCTCAGAAAGAGCAGGGGCCTGGAAGCAGGCAGATTTGCATGTGGCTTTAGAAATCCCAGAACACTCCAGAGCTTTAGTTTTCTCATATTAAGGTGGGACTTGTTAAGATCCCAGAGAGCAGGGCCTTAAATGTTATGACTCAGACCTTCAAAAATGTCAAATATTGCTTATTTTCCATAACTGGTCACCATCTGCCTCAGCGCTTCCTTTTCTCACCACAGAAGGGGAAACAAACCAAGCTGCCCGCCTGCTCGTGTGGTGTGAGCAGCTTAGTCTTGGCTTGCAGTGGCTCAGTCAACCCAGCTGCTTCTGAAAAATGGTCAGTCTTCTGAGGAACTGAGTCTGGTCAATTTGGGGTCTCCTCCCTCAAGGGTCATCAAAATCCTCATGCATCTATAGTCTGTCCTGAAATCAAAGTGGAATTTGTAGGTGCTAGAACCATTTTTGGGGGGCCTTCTGAGTTATTTCTGCTCTGTACGACAGTCAGGAATAATAAATAAATAAATAAATAAATAAATAAATAAAATAAGTAATTGCTTAAAGCCGTGTATCCCATCATCCCACAGCTATAAGATGTCTACAGTAGGTGAGTCAATTCACAGGAACAGTGGGCTGCAGAGATAAGCGCGTTTGAAGCTTTCACAGAGGACTGGGGTTCAGTTCCCAGCACCCACAGATCACAACTGCCTGTGACTCTAGTTCCTGGGAAGCGGGTGCCTCCCCCATGCCTCTGTAGACATGTAGACATGAGGTACACATATGTACACCCAGGCACATGCATGTTCACATAAAGCAAAATGACAAAAGGGAGGCAAGAATAGATGCATAGTTGCCAAGGGTTGTGTGGGGTAAAATGGAGAGTGACAACTAACAGATTTCCCTTTTGGTGATGGAGTATTCTGGAAGCAGGTCAAGTGATAGCTGTACATTTAGAACATACCAGGCAGTGGTGGCACACGCCTTCAATCCCAGCACTCGGGAGGCAGAGGCAGGCAGATCTCTGTGAGCTCGAGGCCAGCCTGGACTACAAAGTGAGTCCAGGACAGTCAAGGCTATACACAGAGAGACCCTATCTCGAAAACAAACAAAAACAAAACAAACAAAAACCAGACGCTGTTCAATTTTATATTAAAAAGAATGTTTCTTTCGGATGGGAAACAACACCTCAGTTTTCAAAGATAGCTCACCGGAATTTAAGCTTCTCTCTCTGTCTTTGTTACATTTATTTATTTACTCGCAGGGGAGAGAGGTAGAAGCCCTGGCCTGGGTGTGGAGGTCAAAGGACAACTTGTAGGGGTCAGTGCTCTTCTTCTTCCACGTAGGTCCTGGGAACTGAACTCAGGGCGTCAAGATTGGTAGCAAGCATCATTTCCCACTGAGCTATCTCTGCCCTCATTGCCAAGTCCTGTACATAAACAATTAACATAATTTATAAACAAGGGTGGCTTTATTTCTTCCTTTTCAATATGTATGCTTTTTATTTGTTTTTCTTGCCTTACTGCAGTGGCTAGAATTCCACTGTCTATTTTGAATAAAAAACGATAAAGAAAATAGCCATTCTTGCTTGTTCCTAGTCATGGGGCGTAAGACTTCATCCTCCCATGGTAGAGATTGGTATCATGAGTCACGTTTATTCCCCATGTTAAGCAGCACACACTGGACCACCCTGTGATAAACATCAGCTCTTTCCAGGTGGTGGGATTTTTTTTTCTTGCCCTAGGCTGGGTTCTGGGAAGTGAGAAAGAAAAGTTCCATCTTGGGTGTCTTCCTTTACATCTTTCTAGTAGTTTCAAGCATGGGGCGCCTGCGAAAGTCTCCCCTATGAGTTCTGTTTCTCTCGTCTTTGTCCCATACAGAAGAGACCAGGGCACCTCCCTCCTTCCAGAAGTCTGCAGAGAGTAAGGAGTCCTTTGTAATGTCCTCTCTGTGGTAGCCTTCGGCTGGGCTGGCATGGAGAGTCCGGTGGACCTGTCCCTAATATGGCTATAGAGAGGCCACAAGGCATAAAACTTGCCTTTAGGAAAAAATATATTTATTCTCATGTTTCAAAAATTGTGGTAGGCAAATTATTGGCACCTCTAGTGATCAAGACACTGCTGCCAGTATTAATATGCTCTGAAGAATGGACAGCATGGCCTGGAAACAAGCCAGCTTTTATAAACAATGCCGTTGATAAAGCAATAAAGCTCACTAATGCTACACCATCTGAACCCTTGAGTGCAAATCTTCTCAACATTTTATGTAGCAACACAAGTAGGCACGATGCACTTACACTACACAGCAGTGGCTGTCTCAAGGTGTGGAGCAGGTTCCAAGCATCCTGAAGGTTCTCCTTTAGTGCAATTCTCATGTTACCGTGTTAAGATTTGTTTTACCTATTTACCTATTTGTGTGTCTATGTCTGCATGAGTGTATGCATACAAGTGTATGCAGCGTGCACATACACAGAGGCCAGAAGAGGGTGCCTGAAACATATTGAAAACAAAAGCAGGTGTGAAAATTCTCTTGTCTTCCACTAACACAAGCACCAAAAAGGTTTATGAAAAAATGAGAAAAATAACTCTTCATTCATGATTTTGAGCAATGTAATTACTTCTTTAACAAAGACCACATTGTTTCACAATATATGCTATTTATATTAATCTGTAATAGACTTAATATTGTTACTAAAATAATTTAATAAGCATTTTAATCTCAATTTTATTTTTTAAATATGGTATTATTGATAGAAGTATTGTATGTGATCAAACAAAGCTTTTTGCGAGACCCCCCCCGCTAACAATTCTTAACTTGGCAAAGGGACACGGAGATTAAAAAAAGAACATTTAAAAACACATTAGGCGTTCTCGTGAGCTTTCTCGCTTGCATTTAAAGGTAAACTTCGGTGTCTAGCAGATTGTCTTCTCTTCTTGCTAACTTGCGGTCACCCCTCTCCTCACTCACACATCTGGCTTGCCTCCCGAAGCTGAGCAAGCCATCATCTCTGTTCAGGGGTGTCCCTGAAACAGCAAATGCTTCTTGTCCAATCTGCAAGAAACAAACAAAACAAACAGACAAAAAAAAAAAGTTTGCCATATTACCACAATGGCACGGATGCGAGAGGGGACTGTGTCTCCGGGAGCTGACAGTGCCCTGCAGAGAGCTGACACCCAAGTGCCCTCACGTCTGCTCCCACAAGGCAGCGCTCTGAGGGTAACCAAGCTTGAGAGCACTGAGGGTTTCCCCAAGCATTAATATCCATGCATGCAAAGTGGCCATTTCCCATTTAGCTTGTGAGGTGTTAGCTGGAAAAACAAAATCTCTTATACACTGGAGACCAATACTTTTCAACCTTGGTTATTCACTGGAAAGCATCTAGGGTGCTTAAAAAAAAAAAAAAAAAAAAAAAGTACCAATACCTGGGCTTCACTCCAAGAGATTCTGATTTAAATATTCTAGGGCGTGAAGTAGACACCTGTACTCTAAAATTTCCCAGTGGATTTCAGTTGAGATAACTGAGATGGTGAGCCGTCGGTTAAAAGTGTAGAGTTTCAAACAAACTTCTCTGTGCCTGTGCATTCCTTTGTTCACCCGTTCACTCGTGCAGCCACTCTCTGAGTTAGCAGGTACTTGTGTGTCTCCTGTGCTCCTGGGCTCGTCAGGGTTCAGAGAGCAGAAAGGGAGACAGGATCTCTGCTCTCACGAGGCTAACACAGCTGAGGAGAGATGGCCCAAGCGCCAGCTGATTCCGTGTTAGCATCTGGAAGAGGAGCGATCACAGCAAAGGAACAGAGGGGCTGCACTGTGAAGACAGGGACGTCCTGAAGTCGCCTCTGACTGAACAAGAGTCTTAGGGTCATGATCTCCAGAGAAGGATCCAGGCAGGATCCTACCTGAGGATCCTGAGCCACGGACAAGGAGTCCTCAGTGCTCATGTGACAGTAAAATCTAGGGATGCCTGAAGGAACAGCACATCAGCTGGTGGGAGGGGGAGAGTGGGGGAAGAGATAGAGAGCGAAGGAGACGACAGACGTGAGCAGGATTTGGGTGTGCTGCGTCTTTCATTCTGAGCAAGACAGTAAGGTGGGTGCTGTGGAGTGAGAAAGCACAGGTATGCCCTTCTGTGACATTGCCTTTAAAAGGTCACTCAGAAAAAGATGGCGTGGGGAACACCAGTTAAGGATAGGGTCAGACGGAAGAGTTTGGGGGTGCTAGAGAGGGTTGAAATACTAAAAGCAGGGCGAGGCCTCTTCCACGATACACTGTAAGGAGGAGCTGGAGAAAGCATCGATGCACTGGATTTGAGGATGCTGAGGAGCAGAGGCCAGGGTGGCTCCATCACTCCGTGCACCTCTGCTCCCCACACAAATCAGCAACAAAGCTGGGAAAAGGCATTGCTCTCTACATTATGAATGAGAAACTGAGGCCAAGGGGGGGGGGGGCGGGGAGGTGAGTGAATGACAGCAAGCAAAGTATGTAAAGTATGTAGCAGCCACCAGCTCTTTAGACCCCCAGGCCCAGTGAGCCTCCCGTGAAGCCACGGTGATGGGTAGGACCATGGGCCAGAAGCTGGAAGGTGTGCAACCCAGCTGTGGAGTCAGGCCCCTGGGATGGACAGACAGCACACGCTAACTGTGCTCCGGGTGGCACATCCTGGTGGCTGAGACAAGTCACAGAGGCCGTGGATGTGGGTGAGGCTACCCCTGGCACAGAATGAACAAGGGGTCTTGGGAAGCTGGGGAGCACAGATCAGTGGGGGAGAGGGGGGGGCAGACTCTGATCACTGTGAAGGCGAGGAACCTAATATGTGAACATTCAGACATCAAAGTCGAAAGTCACACTTGGTTGGACCAAAGAGTTCAGGCGTGTTATGTGGGGGCGGGTGTTAGGCGGGTGGACTTGAGGAAATTGAGCAGTGGAGCATCCAATTTGATAATTTACGGCCATATCATCAGAGACATTAAACACCCCTCTGATTGTCAGCGACCCCACAGCCTCCCAGCGCAGATAATAAGAGATTAGAGAGATAGTAACGTGATTTCAAGGTGATAGTTAAGCTTATTAGGAACGCAATAATAAAACCTTCATGAAAACAGGTCAAGAATACAGTTCTAATTTAATAACAAGCTGGATTAATCGGCTCGTCTTTAGAAGAGGTTTCATAATCACGGAGCCTTTGAACTGGATGGGGGAGTTAACAGTAATTATTGTCAATAAGAACAGAGATCGCTTTGAAATAATAAGGCATTAAAATAAAGTGTAAAAGCAGCTGAGTGACTCCCATTTGTACAAAGCAACAGAACAGCTTGGGGCCAAATGTGTGCCCTGCCTAGGAGAGACTTGGGCAGAGCTGTTCGCCCACCGGTGTGGAGTGCACGCCTGCATTTGTGTTGTGGGTGTGGCTTAGAGAAAACAACTCGGGAAATATCTGAATGCCAAACTCTCGATAATGCCCAACTGGTTCGGGGAGTTTAGAGGGTGTGCATGCCTAAGTTGGGGTTTTTAAGTTAGGCCTGCCATCCCTCACAATACTAGGTGGGGAATTGTGCAAAGAAAGGAGACACAAAAATAGCCTAAATATCCCCCAACATACCTCTCTCTCCCTGTATGTGTGAGCGTGCGCATTTGTATGTTTGTGTATGTGTCTGTCCCTTCAGCCAGAAAAATACACCCCCAAATCCAAATGTGATCTCTCTAAGTAGCTTGTGGCCACACTGGATGGGAGCCCATGGTGGAAAATGCAGAAAGGGCCAGTTTCCCTATAGGACCCCAGTCCAGCATGTGTCCCCAAACAGGGAAGTATGGCTCTACTCCCCCGCAAACTGAGGATGATCAACAGGAATTGTAAAGGTGTGCCCAGTGGACCCAGCCCCCCAAACCCAGGACCCCACATCATCCAATTAGGGCGGTCTTCATTTGCATGTAGGATGTGCACCATCGGGTGTAGCATGTGGGCTATGCTGAGGGAGGACGCCTCTACTGCAGGTTCTCTCGGGCCAGCGGTCTTTTGGTTATAGATATGCCAGCCATGCCCTAGCTGTAGATGCAGTGAACTCTCCTTCCTCTGTGGTGATGTGATGGATGGGTTCACGCCCTGGCACACCAGTGCCCTGACACATCTCAGGGGCAGAAGAGGGGACACGCAGACTCTGAGGCATGTGCGTCCATGTGCCAAGCTTCTGCTGCTTTGATGCAAAGAGCAGTCAGATGAGCAGCAGGGTTTGGAACTGGAAGCATCTTCAGTTTGTGGATGCTCACAGGCAAAGATGGTGAAAGTCAACAGAGCACAGAGTAGGTGTGGGGTGAAAGGGGATCCAGTCCAACACTTTCCATAACTGCTGTTGCTAGAACACAAGAGTAATATTACCATTGGTTGAGTGAGTGCATGTATCCAAAGCGAGTCTCAGAACACAAAACAGTAGTGGCAAAGGGACTAGTACTGGGATTCGGCAGGTGCTAGCTTTCATAGTTACATAGATGAAATTAAGATACCTGGAATGTTTAACTGGAGGTAACAATACAGGAAAAGCATAGAAAGAAAATACACAGCCAGGTGTGGTGGCGCAATCCTAGCACTGGGGGATACAGGGGCAGGCAGATCTCTGTGATTTTGAGGCCAGCCTGGTCTACAAAGCAAGTCCAGGACAGCCAAGGCTAACACAGAGAAACCCTTTAGACAGACAGAGAGAGAGAGAGAGAGAGAGAGACAGAGACAGAGACAGAGACAGAGACAGAGACAGACAGAGACAGAGACAGAGATAGACAGAGACAGAGACAGAGACAGAGAGATATAGACAGAAACAGACAGAGACACAGAGAGACAGAGAGACAGAGAGAGAGACAAAGAGAGACAGAGACAGAGAAGGAAAGAGGGAGAAAGAAAAGGGAAGAAAGGGAGAGAGGGAAAGAAAAAAGATATGAAGGGTGGGAAGGAGGAGGGAGGGAAGACAAGACAAGAGGGCAGGGAGGGGGAGGGGGAGGGGGGGGGGGGGGGAGGGGGAAGGGAGGGGGAGGGGGAGGGGGGGATTACCACTGGCCTAACGGATGTAAAACCAGAAGCACGCCGTCAGATAACAGAAACACGGTGACGTTAGTGTGTGACATAAAGACCAGAAGCAGAGAGTGCCGTGGAATTCTTAGGACACCCAGAGGCTCCTTAGTGAGAAGGCAGGGCCCTGGTTCCACAGGCCCTGTGGCTGCAAGTGGGCAACCACCCCACTGTGTGTGGCATCTCTTCTGCAAGCCCGCAGGCTCTGAGGGTCACCAGGAGACACGGAGGAGCGAACTGCACTTTTGACAGAGGAGGGTAGACATGTAACTCACCCTGCAGCATGGACCAGAGGTTGGGAAATGGTCCGATTTCAGAGCTGCACTGTCACTTCCTTGTGATGTGATTGTGGGCCAATTACCAGATCTCAGTTCTTAGCCACGGTGCCCTCACCGCTGAGAGGTGAACGATGACGCCCTTGTGGCAGTGTGTGTCACTTTGTTTTTAATTTTATTGGCACAGAAGTGTTGGAGAGCTCAGAGTTAATCCTGTTGAAAAAAAAATCAAAGCCCTCTCTACCTGAGGGAGGAGCGGCCATCATTATTTTTATTGGTGGTGGTTTTGGTGGGTACTGGTGAGGCCTGACCATGTGATCCCAGGACTGGTTTGGCACGCGCTGCGGGAGCCCTCCCCTTTTTTTCTCATACCCACACCCTGGCAATGGTTTAAAGTGTGGGCAGGTGTGCCGTCTGATACTTCCTTTGAAAGCTCACAGGCTGAGGGATGTCCAACGGTGTAAATACCGTACACCTTCCGAGCTCCCGCACACTTCCTGTTAGACTTCATAGTTTAAAAGCTCATGTCATAGTCACGATGGGAGCAAAACCCATTTTGTATTCTAACATCGCTAACAGAATCAAATGATAAACTGTGTTTAAGTTAAGTATAAGGGATTTTTTTTTCCTTTGGCCCAAGGACTAAAGTAGTATTCTGGTGTTTTGCTTGAAGACTCTACAGTTTGCTCAAGGGAAAGATGGCTGACCTGTCCTGGTAGCATTTATAAATACCAGGCCTTTACCTTAGGGAAAGAGGAGACTCAAGCTGCTTTGTGGATGGCGGTTGTACGTCTACATGTCAATCAGTATCATCAGCGACTCTCGTCCTATGTACGTATTGCGTCAACAACTTGTGGCCTCACTGGAACACAAACCGTCCTGACTGTAATGTCGTCAGAGGCCACAGGTGGCTTATGTGGGATGGTGGAACACGCAGCATGCTGCTGAGGCCACAAGCAGTCTGCTGTCCACTTGCCCAGATGTCCCCGAAGAATAACTCACTCAGAGGCACAAATTTGCACAGAGCAGATGCCCTGCTTCCTTACAAGCTTCCACAGGTTGCCACCGCTAAATCGAACCTCATGTCATGGTTGCTATGGCACCACAGCAATGAAGTGAACAGCAAAATGTTCCTAATCCATCTTTCGCTCTAAAGACAGGAAACGCTTGAGTTATGTGGTGACAAGGGGCACATGCGGAACATTCAACTCTCTCTGTCCCAGTGCCACTCTTTTGGTAGTTTCATTTACCATTATGATTGTATGTATGTATGTATATATGTATGTATGTATGTATGTGTGTAGTGCACATGTGAATGCCTGCACATATGTTCTACTGAACATGCAGAGGGAAGAGGGCAGCTTTCAGGAGTTGGTTTTCTCCTTCCACTATGGGAATTAGTGATCAGAGTCCGGCCATCGGAGTTGTGCTGCCAGCGTCTTTGCCCTCTGAGTCTTCTTGCCATCAGATACCCAGCCGTTTCTATAACAGGATTTGCACGGTCTATAATCAGCTCTTGTTAACTTGCATGTTACTATTTAATGGGAGGGACCTCGAGAAAGTGCACGCCTACATTGTGCCTACAGAGCACACACAGGCCTCATGGAAGCCGCTGAAGGTCCAAACTAACAGGAAGCCAGTTGGTGCTGAGGGAGGGGAAAACCCCACTGCTCTCCTTGTGTGCTCGGGCCTGCTGACGCTGCCCATCGCATCTGTGGCATTCTCCCCTCCAGGTCTCCACCTGCAGACCTGCACTGCACATTTCTGACACCTCAGCTTTGTAACCACGTGTTAATGCTTCATAATAATAATGCGAGCCCAATTTGTTGTCATGAACCACATGCATGTAAACACATCCTATTGATGCCGTATCCATAGACGTTCCCGTGTAATGCAGAGACTGTTTCTAACATACTTACAGAGCTGTCTTGGCTAAAAGTCTCTGCTAATTATAAGAGTTCAGAATGGGGCCCTGAGCTGCTTGCCAGGTCCACACAATAAAATTTACAAAGAATGCGCTAGTAGTAAATGGATAGATACGATGTGATTTAAGAGTCTAGGATGAGGGAGAGATGGCTGAGTGGGTGAGAGCACATGTGGGTGGTTCACAACACCCTGTGGTTCCAGATCCAGGGGACCTAGTGACTCTCATGCCTTCCATGTGCCCTGGCACTCATATGCACATACCCTACGCACATGCGTGCATGCACACACACACACATACACACACACACACACATGGGGGGGGGGGAGAGGAGAGAGAGAGAGAGAGAGAGAGAGAGAGAGAGAGAGAGAGAGAGAG
>OU015745.1:140033579-140057207 GCA_907169655.1 Acomys percivali | reverse complement strand
TCATCATCATCATCATCATCATCATCATCATCATCATCATCATCATCACAGGGCTTCGGGCCAAGATCTGGACATACACACGCCCAACAGATTCGCTCTCAAGTCTAGTTTAGCAACCTGAATATGTATGTGGCAACCTGGGTTTCCCGAGAGCATAGTGATTCCTGCTTTTCCTTTCAAAGGGTGCCAGTCTGAAAGAGAGAAGGGGAGAGAGAGAGGAGGTAAGAGGAGGAGGAGTCGCATGAATAGCACTCTTTATGATGAGGATGGGAGTGGTAGAAACACTCACAGACTGTCCCCAGATTTCCACATTCCCAGGGGCAAGAATCCACCAGATCAGACAGTCCTAGAACGCTGCCTAATCCTGAGAAGGAACCAAAACTCAGTCCACGCTTCCAGTTGCGGGGCCAGCCTATTGTTGGTTTCCTCACACCACCGGAGCATATTCTTTTCTGATGTTGCCGGCGTTAGAAGATTTGCCAAAACACACAAATGGAAGGGTCAACACTAAAGCATAGCTGCGCAGGTCTATCAGTGGAGTGCAGATCCATCACCGGAGAGTTGGAACACCGGGTTAACCACCAGCTTCTTTGTCACCCAAACTGGTTCTATTCAAAAAATGGATGATCCTGAAGGTATCATGCCAAACTTCCAAATGCAAAGAAATTGAGTTACTTACCCTAGTGAGTGAGCAAATCTGGATGATGATGACGATGACAATGATGATGATGATAATGATGATTTTGGTTTTTTGAGACAGGGTTCCTCTGTGTGTAGCCTTGGCTGTACTAGATTCACTTTGTAGACCAGGCTGGCCTCGAACTCACAGTGATCCACCTGCCTCTGCCTCCTGAGTGCTGGGATTAAAGGTGTGTGCTACCTTACTCGGCCAGATCTGGATCTTGAGATAGCCCAACTGCGCATGGAGACAGGTAGGATCCAGTGAGGAGGTGAAACCTACGAGGGCCAGAGAACCGATCGCTGCAGAGAGGAGCACAGAGGGCTCTTTAAATTAGGCTTCCTCCGGAAAAGGCGCTTTGGTGACTTCAAACTCAGGCCAGTGCTCCTGGGCTGCTGAGGGCTAACGTATTCCCAGATCACACTGCAGCGTCTGCAGCCTTCACGCCCACAGATGCAATGATCTAACCGATTCCCTTGCTTTTTCTTGCGGTAGCCATCATAGAGGGAAGTAGACGGAGAAGAGGTGGTTGAGTTTAGAGAACCAGTGAGCGCGCTTTCAGACTAGAGAGGAGAGCTGCTGGTATCCACCAGAGATGCTATGCTAGGAACTCAGGACCTGTATTCCAGATATCCAGGAATTATAAAGAGATTTCTTTTCAAATTTGAATTTTAATATAAAAATTCCAAAATTTCCAATGCCTATAAATCCGTGTGTATGTGGGAAGAGGGAAGAGACTCCAATTTTAACCTTGGTGTAAGACATCGTTGCAGAGGGGAAACAACGACTGTAGTTTGGGAATTTCTTATTCAGTGGATCATCTTACAAGTGACAGTTAAACCACTGGTAATGAGTGTCCGGACAGTAAAGGATGAGGCCTGTACATCTGCTTTATTTGGGCCAAATATGTGCTTTACAAACCACCTCTTAAAGTTCTATCTCCCTGAGTCACAGCTGTATTTATCATGCCGAGAAGCATTGTAAACATTCCCAAGTCTACAGTTTATTAAGAGTGACTATAGTGTCACTGCATGTAAAATATGCAGATTTGGTTGTCCTGCAGGCTGTTTGTCCACTTCCTAGCACTTCTGTGACAGTCGTTGTATGTGTCATCTCCACCTTAGAAATCTCATAATGCAAAGTTAAAATATTTTACTTAAATGCTTCTTTTTATACTTAGCCATTTTTTTGGTGTAAATGAATTGGGTCTCTGCCTAAAGAATTGGCAATTTCTACTCACGTAAGGACCTTCCTGCAGCTCATTTTGTAGTGAGACCTTCTGGAAAAAAATGATCAGCGGGGTCAGAGTTCAGCTCCTAGCACTGGTGTTCTGTGGCTCACAACTGCCTGAACAACAGCTCTAGAGGAGCTGGTACCCTCTTCCGCCCTCTCTCTCCCTCCCCCTCCCTCCTTCCCTCTACAGCTTTCCAGTAATAAAATGAATCACTGAAACTTATTTTCATTTTTATTTATTCAAAACTGAGTTTAGTCTTTGAGGATAATTTTCTCAGGCTACAAAACTCTTACTTGAAATGCTGTTTTCCCTTTGATCATTTTAGTCAACTACAGAAGTGGTTCTCAACCTTCCTAATGCCACAACCCTTTAATACAGCTCATGTTGTGGCGACTACCAACCAAAGAATTGCTTTTGTTGCTACTTCATAACTGTAATTTAGCTACTGTTATGAATTGTAATGTAAATATCCGATATCCAAGATATCTGATCTGTGACCGCAAAGGGGATCATGACCCCCAGGTTGAGAAATGCTGCACTATAGTCCGGCTTCCATAAGTGTCTGAAGACAGAGTCACAGTTACCTGGATTGCCGTTACCTCGCATATGCGGTGTGCCTTTTTTCTTCTGGCTTTCCCATTCCTCACTGCTTTCAAATCCCTTTGGAGGGCTCATGATGAGCCCTGCTATAGTTTTCTTTGTGTTAAGGTTCAATTTTCTGGACTTTTTGAGTCTTACCACATTTAGATAATTTTAGCATAAATTTCATGTAATTACTTTTTAAAAAACCTTTGCCCTACATTTCCTCTCTCCTCCTATACTCAAATGACGTGGCTCCCAGGACTTCTTGACTTCTCTCATAAGCCAATCTGGTGGCCCCAGTTCCTCAGCGTCCCAACTATATTGCTTTATCTTCAACTTCGCTGGTGTTTTTCCTGTACCATCTCCTAACTGCTGAAGCCACGTCACTAAAATCTCATCTCACGTTGCCTTAGTTACGGCATGGCCATGACCACAGCACCTAAGGCAAACTACTTAAAGAGGGAAGATTTATCTTGGTTAGTTCGGTCAGAGGATTTTCCCCATGGCCACGGGGGTGTGGCAGGACAGAATATTCACATCACAGTAAGCCCAGAAACAGAGAAAGAGACAAAGACCTACAGCCATGTGCAACCCTCCGAGTCCCGTCCCGGTTAGCCACTTCTGTCCACTCAGGGAAACATCTCACACTTTCCAGAACCACCCCCCAAATGTCAAACCTATGAGGGGCTGAGCTTTCAGAGTTCGGGCCTGTGGCGGGCAAAGTGAGTATTATATGCTCTCGTCTGAATTTCTCTATTTGGTTATTGCTCCTTGCTTCCGTTTCTCTGCCGAGACTGGGGACTTTTTCATTGGTTAAATGCAAACTTCCTTTGTATTTTGAATCATGTTAGAGATAATCTACCTTGAGGTCTTTGTAAATTCTGCTCTCCAGGTCACTTCGGTATCATATGCCGTTAGCTCAATTTTTTGCTCTGGGCTTATGGCACATTGTTTTCATGCATTTAGCGGCTTCACTTTGTGATCCAAGATGTTGTGAACCCTAACATTTCACAAATAGAGGGTTCTGCAACAGTCCTCCATAGGGCATTAGCTTTCTTGCTCCAATCAAGGTGTTCACTTGATCAAGATTGGACACTGCCTCCTTCGTGGTGCATGGCTTCTTTTGCTTTCTTATCTGTGTTTTCACCCCAATACATTAAGCAATGAGTCTGTTGTTATGTCCAGTGTTCACTGTGTCTCCGACTGTTTTGTGTTGCTGTAACAAAACACTAGAGACTTGGTCGTTTGTATTGCCCACAGTTCTCAAGGCTGAGGCTTGCTGCGCTGAAGTGCTCCCCACTTGACTGAAGTGCTCCCCACTTGACCAGGTGTTTCCTCACTGCAGCATTTCAATGGAGGGAGATAAGAGGGTAAGGGGGTTTGAGAGAGGGAGGAGGAGGAGGGCACAACTGCCTTACTTCCAATGATAGTCTCACTAATTATCCTCAACCCACACCAAGGCCTCAGTCACCTCTTAGAGCTCTCACTGCTCCACACTGTTGCCCTGGGGACCGTTCTAACACACACACACACACACACACACACACACACACACACACACACCAGGGGTAAATCCATAGAGTTGGCCTGACAGTAACTAAGCTGACATCACCGGAAGTGGACATTGCGGGCAGGTGGAGTGGGGAGTGAGAGCAGCCCCTCAGCTTAACGCTATCGGCACAGTAAGCACAAACGGGTTGCCCCAGTGCGCAGGGAGTCACCTGGAGTCACCTGGTCTTGGTTCCTCCTCTGCAGTCCTCCAGATAACGAATATCCTGTGCCTGTGAGGAGCCCTGACCGGATCCAAGCACCTGCCTTCCAACTCTTTCTAGCTGACACCCCTCATCTCCAGGGTTGCTTGCCCCAGATGCATGAACATGATTTATGTTAGAACATCACACATGTTTTAATCATGTGTAGAAATGTCAGTCTTGCACTTGTGAAAACTTTGGATTGCTCCCCCCCGCCCCCACAAACCTTGATTGCTGTCACACGCGAGAGCCCACACTTCTCACCGTGCTTTCTGAGACCACAGGAGACTTGAAATGCAGGGCTTGGAGTCCTGCTTCCTTTCCGGTCATCTTCTGACTCCATCCTCACCCTAATTCGCATCAGCTGACCCTCAGATCCTCGGAATTCACACACTTCACACCTGCACGGAGCTGCAAATGGCATCAGTTCACAAGACTGCATTCCTTTCATTTTTAGTCCTTGTTAATTCTTGACATTGCCACATAAGCTCGTATGTTGCTTACAGTTTCCCCCATGGAAACACAGGTATCATCACACCAGAGAATTGACTTTGTTCATCATAGTCACTTTAGAAGTACTTAAAATACTACCAGCTCCTAACAGGCACTTCATTAGATTCTTGTTGCATGAATACTGCCCATTTTTGCCACCAAGGCAAAGGCTGACCAGGAAGCCAGCTCAAACCTTACCTTCCCTTCTGAAATTCTGCTTATCTGTACTAATTTGCATTTTTGTACACTTTGTTTTCCTTTTTTGTTGTTGTTGTTTTTTGTTTTGTTTTTGTTTGTTTGTTTCCCTGGCTGCTTTTATATTTGCCGCAGCACCGTCATATTAGTGTAAAAGTGACATCACTCATGAGTGGCCTGCAACATCAACTTTAGCGCTTACTTAATGCCTGACTCCTGCTTCCATTTGGGGTGGGCCCCTTTGGGTCCCATCTTTTTCTTTGGAGAAAATCCATTGTGTTTGTATCAAATCTATAGGTAAAATTTAGAAAACTCTTGATTATACCAAAATCTGATTTGCCATGCCTATAGTTAACTGTAAATTTGTAGCATTTTGCTAAAATTGTTAATAGTTCATTGGTCTTTCAAACACTCTTATATATGAGTTGGGCAATTACGGAACAAATTACTAGTTAGTTTCTGGTTAGTTTTAAGGTCCCAAATTGAACCATTTTTTTAAAAATCTTTTTTTTTTTTAATCTTTGCAGCAAGTCTCCTCAGAATTAAAACTACAGGCTTCCCAACAGCCCCCCTCAAATAATGAATGTTGTCTCAAATCTCAATAGATAGCATTAAGATTATGTATGTTGACTCATTCAGTAGCAAGAATTAGTCTAATATTTGAAGAACAAATTATTTTGACTCCAAACCCTGAGTGAGTTAGGATAAATAGCTTAGAGTTGAATACTCTCAAAATATCAATAATCACAACATCCTCCTCCCACGTTTACTACTCATAAATACCGGAACTGTGCTGGAGAACCAGAGCATCTGCATGTTGTGTGGACGTGCGTGCGTGCGTGCGTGCGTGCGTGCGTGCGTGCGTGCATGCGTGCGTGCGTGCATGCGATGCTGTGCATGCGTGCGTGCGTGCGTGCGTGCGTAGGGTTGGCTCGCCATGGGCAGGGATATTGCAGAAGCCTTGGGCACGGCGCCTGGTGACGTGGATAATGCTGCAGGGTGGAGCTCACGGGGGCTAGCCTGACTCTGGCTCTAGCCTCAGCTTTCTCCTTCCTTCTGTCTGAGCTTGTACCTGAAGCGCCTATCATTTCGCTAGCTGATCAGTCCACCACACTTCCTCTCCATGAGGGACTGCCTCCTTTGAAGTCCTGAGTCGACGGAATCTCCTCCTGGCTTGAGTTTCTCCCATCAAATATTTTGTCTCAGCAACATGGAAAGCTGACTAGTACAACGTTATCACCATCATAAAAAACAGAGGACCGAATTTTTTTTTTATTCTCCTCAAAAATCTCCTTTCAAGAAGTAAAAATAGAGAATCTGCAGATCTTTCAAAGTGTCTTTTTACCCTGTCTAGCTAATCTTCTACCTTCCAAGTAAGGACCTGATACCTGATACAAAATGGTAGATCAGTGGTCTAAGGGGAGTGACTGGCCTCTGCAGTGTCTCTGGTGACATAGAGATATTTTTTTTAATGTATGCATGTGTTAATGCACACAAAGGTGCTCACAAAGATCACAGACTTCCCAGCTAATGAAACCCTGCGGCCATGTGAATATGTTCCAGCCTTTAACATAGACACCTGGGCTGTGTGCCCAGCTATGACACACGGCCCATGTGTACAAAGTCAATTCAATTTCACTTGTTAATATCGGTTACCATCATTCTAGACTGAGAAGCAGCTTCCCAGAGCACTGCTGTGAACTCCAGAATCCCACAACAGCTCCAGCAGGCATCTGGCACTTTGATGTAACCTCCCCCCCCCCCCCCGCACCCCCGCACCCCCCTTGCCTCCCCCGTATTGTTCCTGGACCATCCTTTTGAATAGGCCTTTTCTCTCCATTTCATTACAAATTCCTGAATCTGAGGATCATGTCTAATGGTTCTCAAATACCCTGGTTAATGTGTAGGCCAGAAACTTGTTCATCAAAGCCTCTTAAAAAGTTGTTGATGGAGTCAAAAGTGGATTTCGAACTTTGTGGAAAAAAAAAAAAGTTTCCAGAGCAAGGGGAACGTTCACTGTGGTGTTTGGAAAATGAGATGGGCTGTTAAAAATGTGGCGATGAGACAGCCTCCTTAAGGGAGGTAAGTGTCTACATGTCATGTAAATCCCATGTGAGATCACAGCCAACTCCATCAGGGGGACGAGATGCAGAGGGAGGGGAGAGGGACAAATGGGGTCCATCTGCCACTGATGCTTCCTCTCTGCCTGTCAAGGCCAGTCCGTGGGGGAACACCAAGCTGTCTGTCTGTCTGTCTTGATCGGGTTTATGCTTTTTCTCTCTCCCTCACCCTACCTCTGACTCTGCTTTTGAAAACTGGCCAGACAATGGCTGCATTTCCAGTTACTGGTTAGGTTCAGAGCCAAGCAGCTGTTCTGAAACATCCAAGTGGGCAGCAAATGGCGCTGATGGAGTTAAAGGCTGTGACTCACTCGGGACATTCTCAGCAGGTCAGCTGGAACTCCCTGCTGGGCTGAGAATGCAGCCCCCTCTCTGGGCAGGTGCCAAGGCCAGGAGCAGAGCCCAGGATGACAGCAACTTGCCTCACAGTGGCCAGTTCTCCACTCCTTCCCTGTTCTCTGCTTTCTTGATTTTTTTTTTAAAAAGGGGGGTTTTTTTTTTTTTTTTTTTTTTTTTTGTCTAATGCAATCCTGAAGGGTGATGGGAAAAACAGGCTGAGCAGCTGTTGACTGTTTGAAACAACAGAGGGGAGGCTGGGTCTCTGGACAGGCCCCACACAAGCTGCCCAGCAAGCTTTGATGATGACTTTCCCATAGAAAATTATGGGTCAAGAACAGGAGCCTGGGCACGCCTCCGCCAGCCGGCCTTGCTCGGCAAAGGTAAGGCTTTCAGGAGCCTAGAAGGGTCTCCTTCATCCAGGAATGTGTCTACACAGAATATTATATTAGTACAAGGTGACTCAAGCAAACAACAATAAAGATGGGACCACACAGAGGCAGAGAAGAGGATAAAGCAAAGTCAAGCACACCTGCAGGTTGTGAGCTCATGTAACTAGAAATATAGAAGTGGCATCCTACAAGTTTACTATAAAACCTCCACTACTGGGGGAGAAAGACACTTAATTACTTCAATAATCTCAATTCTGATTCAAACTTTCATTTTATTTTTTGTTTACTTTTCTTTAAATTGCTTTAAAAAAAAAAACTTTTAAAGGTAAACATCTTAAAATTTGTTCCCTGTGGGTAGATGCTGGTTCAACAAGTAAGAAACAGTCCTTTCTGTTATTAATAGTCATTAGATTCAAATCCCCTTGCTCTACTATTCAGACACAAGAATATGGGTTTCCCCCCATGGTTTTAGAATGATCTTTTCACATTGCATTTATTTCACAGAAAATTCTGATTGCCGATTTGTGTTCACAATAATCAAGTTAATTTTGTGATGAGCTCCCAAAGTTAACTCTAAAAAAGCAGAAAGGCAGAACTTAAAAAAAATGAATTAATGATTTGTTCCCCTAAATAAAATGTTCAAAAATTGAATTTAGCCAACTCAACCAGTTAGGTTTAGAGGGAGCTTAAAGACAGGAGACCGCTTTCTGAGAGGTCTTCTTCCACTGAGAAAATACATTCTGAGTTCAAAAGAGAGTAGTAGGGCTGCGTGTTTTATAGAGCCAAAAGAGGATCATAGGGCGGAGTAGGGGGGATTCACAAGAACAGACATGGCGTCAGTCGGGGATTTCACCAGAAGAGACATGTTGTGTGCAGACATGGTGTCGGTGTTGCGTGCTTGCTGTCTAACTAGTGTAGATGGTTAATAAACATCAGCGGGACTGACCTTGGCCACAGGAAGTGGAGGGATGACAAGGAGCATCCTTTCTTCTTGCTGGAGGACAGAACAGATTAGTCATTAAGATCTAGCAGAAGGCATGGCACTGAGGGTGACTGACGTCACAGCTCCTAATGTCCCTAGAAGCCAACATGAGTGGGCACAGGACACTGGGGAAACCAAGGAGAAGCCTGTGAACACGTCTGTTCCAACCCATGCTGGGCTCTGGCAGCCAGGACTAGCCGGAGATAGGTGGCATCAGGTTCCCCCAAGGAGAGAAAAGGCACAGAAAGGGCAAGTGTTGACTCTCTCCCTGCTGCATTGACCAGCTCTGCCCATGTTAGTGTGTTCCTTCCACACCTGCTCTCTGCCAGCCTCAGGAATGGGAAAAAGGAAACTATCATCAGCATATATTGTATGAGAAAGGAATGTATTTTCAGTAAAAGGAGGAAAAAGATAAAGGTCAAAACAGGATAGGAACTCCCCAGTACACTTCTAAGTGGATGAGGCTTCCGGATGCCATTGTGCCCGCTGTCAGACCCACATTTACCTGTTGGCCTGTGACTGTGATAGCTCACTAGAGATGGCATTGCTTCATAGATTCCCACATAGTTAGTGTGTGTGTGTGTTTGTGGGGGGTGGTGGTGGCTGTGTCCTAATGTGTGTATATGTTTGAGTGTGTGATGTGGTGTGAAGTGGGTGGGTATGAGTGTATGTGTGTGAATGTATGGGGTGGGATATGTAGGGTATATGTGTGTGCATGTGTGTGTGTGTGTGTGTGTGTGTGTGTGTGTGTGTGTGTGTGTACAGAGGGAGAACGGATTGCCTTAGAAAGGTAAATGAGCTGGTAAAGTTTTCAACACCTAATAATTCTTTGTATGACTTCACTTTTCTTTCCAAGCAACATTTTAAGTTGCAATATGCACTCATTTTTTAAAAAAATATATAATTTATAAGTATTAAATAATATCCAACAATACCCATCTGGCGTCTACTCTAATACTCATTACGGTGATGTGGGGACTGCCTAGGCTTCTCTCATGAGATGCGGTTGCTGCAAAGACCCACCCTCAGTCTGTACACATATACACACTTACACCTACATATTTATGTATGCATGCACACATATACACAAACAGATACTTCGAGTATAAAAGAGATTCTGAAGTTGGTTATGAGGCATCAGTTATGTTTGTGTTGCTTAAAGTCTGAAACTGGAGTCCTCCTGCCCCTGCTGTTTGCTTTAGCTTATTTTCACGTAACGTGAGACCAGAGTCCCTGACATGGAAATCAGCATGGTGGTATTTGTCACATCTATATCAAGTGTCTGAAGTCATTTTTATGTGCAGCCTGTTTCCCCATGGCACTTCCTGTGTTTGGTAATGCAAAGAGGCAGAACACACTGCGTCATTGTGTTGGTGACACTTCTTGCGAAAGAAAGGGAGTATCGAAAGTTGGAAGCAGACGTTAATGGGACTTATCAATGGAAGGGGAGAAAAGGGGGTGCTCACAGTCCCCCAGCAGGAGGGCCTGCTAATCTCAGGGTCTGAGGTAATTCAGACCCCATGGCTCACAGTGCCCTCCTTGGCATGGCCACATCCACACTGCCCTGTGCACTCAGGGTCACATCTTATGTCACAAGCTGTCGGTGTAGCACACCTGCTGGTGAGCTGGTGAGCTGATGTGTGAGAAGCCAATGGGTGTGCACGGTGTGTAAACCGCCAGAGAAAGGAGTCTGAGCCCACCTTTATTTACAGTGGTTTTGAAGCCATAACTCGTGATCCCCAGACAAGAAGATGAGTGTGGAAGAGGAGGCTGAGGCGAAGAGGCCAGACTGAGTTTTAACACATCATTTGTGGGTCACTGAGCACACTTGACCATTTGGGCTGGACAAGGCCTATCTGGCTACGACACCAGCACACCAACAAACAGCTGCCTAGGTTCCAAGGCAGCGTTTTCAGGGAAGTTCTGGCTGCCTTTGTGGGCTTGAAATGCAAGTCTGACTTAAGAGGAAGATAGCAAGGGTGGGGTGCCAACTCTGAAAAGAGCTCTTGTGCGCAAACATGAGGATGTGAGTTCAAATACTCAGAACCTACATAAGAAGCTAGGTGTGGCCACACATGCACCTGTAACCCCAGCACTGTGGTGGGGCAGGACCAGGAGGATGGCCGGCCGGGGTTTGCTGGCCACCAGGCTAAATCCGGGCTCAGTGAGAGACCATGTCTCAAAGAAACAAGGAGGCTGATAGAGTAGAGCACCTAATGTTTTCCTTTGATAGCCACATAGGTGTACGAGAGTGTGCATACACCCACGTACACACAAACACACATATGTGTACACACATACACACATGCATGCCACCCACACATAGAGGTGCCCCCTCACACATACAAGAAGAAGCATACATTTTTTTAGGATCTTACCCACTGACTGAAGAAAGGACGATTATAGGTACGTTTGGAGTCAGAAGCTATATAAACATCTTTTCCAGCAGCTGTGAGAATCCCTTAGGGTCATGCAGCTCAGATCGGATCACCAGGGTTGCAACACCCCATGGTGAGAATGCAGTGGTGCAAGACAAGCCAACAATGGCAGTGGGTGAGGTTCTTGACCTCAAGGCTTCCTTGATCAGCGACTGTCACAATACTCCGTCCACACGGGCATCTACCCGGTAGGCTGTGTTCTACCCGGCTCACAGGAGACTAACTGGCTTGAATGGCATCAAGCATTTACCTGCTCTGTGATTTGGTCCAATGGTGCCTGCAGTTGCTGCTTAATCAAGTACTTCATTTTGTAGCCGGACGCTCTGGAACTGAGCTCCTCAAACTCGGTGACTAACAGTGGCCCGATAAGCAGTGAGATTCCCTATGAAGAGGGGCTTGTATAAGCGTCCCTGACTCCCGGAAAGCCTCGTGGCGGTACTGTAGTCTAAGGGCTGCGCTTGGAGAATCATCAACCCAGTCTAAGACTCATCGCTTTTGTTGTTGTCTTTCCTTCTTTATGACAAAACTCACCTCACAGAGGAAACACAAGGGAAAGCCCTTAGGATCCTGATCATCTATGGCAAGCACTTATTACAGACTGACCACTGTCAACATTTTTTTTTTTTAAATTCCAGCCCTGACTGTCTTTATATAGGTATAAGCTAACTTTAAGTTGGCAATCAATATGCAGAAATTAATAAGATAAAAACTGTCTCGGTGGAAAGGCTGGCTCAGAGGGTGAGAGCAGTAGCTGAGTGAGCCTCATGTGCTGAATTCAGATCCCAGGACGACATACGGAAGGTGAATGTGGAAACAAACACTCCTGCAGAGAGATGGGATGCAGAGACAGGAGAATCTAGAATTTTCTATAGTAGCTTGCCTGAAGCACCCAGCACGGTAGGCACACAAGAGACCGTGTATCAAATAAGATGGAAGGCAAGGAGTTGCCTTCTGACCTCCTCATGTGCTGTGGTCCATGAGTGCCCTCACACATCAATATGTGCACACACACTGTACAGGCACACATGCACTGAAGTTACCCAAGGGGATTTCCACTCTCTCTGATGAGTTAATTCCACATAAGACGAGGTGTAGAGGAAACCTGCCGTGACTTCTGTGGCCAACCTAGGGCCACCTGCCCAGGTGCTAGGCTCTTGGACAAGCTGGTGACCCTTTCCAAAGATTAGGTTCTTGGGTTAAATGAAGGGACTAAAGAAAATGCAATGCCTAAGGGGCTTTGAGAAGGACAAGAGGCCCGGTTTTCACCTGGTTCCTGACTAACTGTCTTTTACCTCACTGTTGAATCATGTGTCGTTGAATTAGGGATCACCTGACAGTTCAGGCGTCACCTCAGTGTGTCTGATCATCTCTTACTCCCCTAATGTGTTAATCTTGACCCCAGTCACTTTTTTCCAGGTCCCTCATGTTGTGTCCTGTGCCTGGACATTTTAACACAATCCTGGGCATGTCCAGGGCTTTGCACACACCCTTCCCTCCACTTCCCCTCGCACTTCTGTCCTTTCCTGATAGTCTCCCTCCCTCCCTCAGCACCCCAATTCCTCCTTTCCAACCAAGCTCTTGCAGGTATTGTATTCACTTTGCATTGTATTGTATTGTATTGTATTGTATTGTATTGTATTGTATTGTAGGTTTGTATCGTTTCTTCCAGGAAGCCAGAAGTGAACTAGAACCATTGTCCCCGTGTAACCCCATTGCACTCACCCTCTGAGGTGGATCCTTAGTGACCTACTGACTTGGAACTAGGTATTCATGCATTTCTTAGTTCTGGTCCTTGCTGCCTGTATGGCATCAAGCAAACTTCTTTTCTGAGCCCCAAGATCTTAACCCATAAAATGAGGAGAATAAATAGCTATTTCATTGGACTACATGGATTTAGCTAGAACATTGTACAGCACTCAGTTGAATGTTGATAGAGTCGGGCCCAATTCGCCATCTTTACCAGCCATCCTTCACTAAAGGGAAGATGTCTAAAGTAAACTTTTGGAAAAGCATGGCATCACAGTCCAATGGCAACGGAAGCTTTAAGCAAGCTTTAGTCAAAACATGGGCTCGAGGTTCTGCATATTCCTTGCTCTTAATCTCGCATTTCAAACCTGAATGGTTTGAATCCTGCCCTCTGCCCCTACCTCTCAGGGGCAGAACAGATCCTGTGGGGCAAAGGCTCCCGAGATAAGGGTAGAAGAATGAGACTGGGGGCTCTGCCTGGGGTTAAGTCCCCAGAAGGAGGAGCAGATAGCATTTCTGGGGAGCCTTCCTTGAAGTTTGCAAAGCTCGCCAGGTCTGCTTTATTTAGAAATGGAGTTTCTGTAACTGAGAACTGGAAAAGACGTGGCTTAAAAACAAATGTGTTTCTCACAGTTCTAGGGGATTGGATAACTTGTGATTTGACATCCAGGGAGCATCTGCTTTTAGAACTCTTGTCCCTTAGTCTTAACTGTCAGATGCTGAAATCATGAACCCCGAGAAACTGGAACTCCCCTAAGAATCTTATTGGGAGAAGGGAGAGGCCAGATCATGGTGTCAGCCGGACAGGAAGCTGGCCTCCTGGAAGGAAGTCTCACCAGCGCTGACAGCTTGCCGGACCACTTTGCTAGAGGGACTGGAGACCACACAGTGATGGATTAATGGCAGCCAGAGACAACACCTTGACCGGAACTGCTTAGATGGTCATGTCCCCTGGATCTCTAAAGTTTAATGTCACTTCAGAACTCAGAGGATGAACTTGAAAGAGTCCCTGGATCCTTTGTCCTTCTCAACTTGGTCACATATTGACTAAATCTCATTTTTAGCTTTTCACTATTAATTTAGTAATTTTGTTGGATTCTTACAGCTTAACCTAGCATCTTGGGGGACAGGGTGTGACCCAAGACCAGTAACACTTCTCCCTAGAGCCATCTTTTCTGCATGGCAGATATGTGACAAAGGAGCTATCCAGGGCTTTGTTTTATGAGGCACTGACATTGTCAATCAAGGTCACCTATTATGCCCTGATGACATGCTAAAAGCTTTGCTCTCATCATTACCACCTTGGGGGTTGGTTGAAGTTTGAACTTGAATTTTTGGGAGGACGAAGCCTTCAGGGGGTAGCAAGAACCATGGAGGCACTTTGAGAAAGGATGTATGCGGTGAGAACAGACCACATTCTCACCATGTATGCTGCTGCGGGGGGCCTCTGCCTCATGAATTATGGGATAGGCTCACTCAATCTGGATTTTAAAAACTACAGCCATTTTCATATGGCCACCTTAGCCATAAAAGTGTGGCCAATGTAAAACTAAATACATCTATGGAGAGAAATTAGCCTGACGTGGGAATTAGTCGCATGTGGCCACGTGATTTCACTAGCTGGGCAAGGTCAGCTTGCAGTTTTTGTTCAGTGTTGACAATTGTCAACCAGGTACAATGCCTTTTTGTTTGCTGTGACTCACGTAGAACTTCTGGTCCTGCAGAGTCACCCAACAGGCTTGACTGCCTCCAAATCTCGTTTCTCCTTCTTAACACTGAAGCCTAAACTTCAGCTCCACGAGATGTCTTTCTGGTTATGTCATCTAACAGCCGTACCAAACCAGTGAAAGAGAGCTCTGTTAGCAAATGGCATACCAGCTATCACAGCTCATCTCCCAAAAGACAATTCTCGTCCTCTCTGGATCTGGCCATCGCCTTACGGTAAAGCCATTACCAAAGTCTGGGATGGCTGTCCGACTCACAAAACCGAAAGACTAGAGCTAACCACGGTGACAGATATTTGCAAGAAGTCAACATCATCTTCTGGTTTGTTTATGAGCACATGGAATTTAGCAAGTCACCTGATGTGTTAGTTACCTTTCTGTTGCTGTGATAAAACACGTGGGGGAAGAAAATGGGAAAAAAGAAGGTTTTCTTAGCTTCTGATTCAAAAGGAGGTGTCTATAGTGGCAGGGAAAGCAAGTGGACCTTGGTTGCGGGAGTAGAAAGTCAATGGATCACAGTTCATCTGCACATAGGAAACACACGGAAAGAAAGGAAGGAGGGCAAGGCTGTATGCCCTCAAACACACCCCACGTGATGTGCCTCCTCTACCAAGGATGCACCTCCTAAAGGTTCCAAAACCTTCCCAAACACCACCCACAACTGGGGACCCTGTGTTCAAATAAGTGAGCTTATTGGGGATGCTTCTCATGATGAGACTCTTAAAGCTAAGACTATTAGAGGCTATCCAACAGTATGATTCACATGGTTTCAGAGATCGTGGGCATCTAGACACAGCATCTAGGAACCTGTGAGTGGGTCCTAACTGGAGAGGTGGTGAGAGCAGAGCCTGACGTCCCACTGCGCACTGGCATCCCACTGCATACTGGCGTCCCACTGCACACTGGCGTGGCTTCTGTGTGGAGCATCGCCATTGCTGACATCAGACCCCAGCTCTAAGAAGACAATGCTGCCTTGTCTTCTAAAATCCCACTTTCTATAGACCAATAAGGTTAAAGTCCATTGCCCACTGCATGGCTTCTGTCATACACTCCGCCCCTGTCCTCTGTTCTTTACATTCTGTCTACAGCCATCTCTCTGTATCACATCACATGTGTAAGTTTAACCAGCCTAGGATTTTAAGGAGTATGTGCTTATGTGTGGATTTTTTTCCGCATCATCATTTCCTATAGTATGACAACTATTGACATTGTGTTCAAATTGCTTTAGGCATTATAGATAACCTAAAAATGATGGAAAGTATAGTGGAAGATGTGTTTGGGCAACATGCAAATCATACCACGTTTTTTCAGGGGCTGAAATTTCGTGGAAATTTCTAGAACCAACCCACTACCAATTTTGAGAGACATTGTTCCTGCTGGAGTGACTCATCATTGATCATGACCTTATGTGCCTCAAGTCTTTCCCCATGACAGCCCTGAACTAGGAGGTCCCAGTCCAGTCACCTTCCTGGCATGCTGAGGCTAGGAGCTTACTCTGGATTCCCCGTGGGGGCCATACATCAACCTCACCTTTCCCCATGAGAAGGGTGCATGGAAGAGATGATAAACGCCCAAGAGAAGGCACCATGAACAGGTGAGGTAAACGGAGTGCTGTGGCCTCAGGCCACAGAGCATCGGCTGGAGCCTCCAGGAGGAGAGGGCCTCCGCTGCTTTGGATTTTGTTCCTTGTGCTGTTGGACTCTTGGCTCCTGAGCTAGGAGATGATAAATCTCTTGTGTTTTATGACAGCCAGTTTATGGCCCTTGTTACAGCAGCCAGCGCTAACTATACTCCGAGTAACCCTGGTCTCTGGACACACTGCAAACCCTGCGTCTTCACCGAGCAACCCTCATGGTGCCAATATCTCTTCACCGAAAGCTCAAGGCAGATGTTTGTATTTATTCTCTGATTTATCTCAGTCTTTAGACTACGACTTACACAGGATCGGAACTGAACTCTTTGCTGTGTAGGTGACAATGACAAAACATTTTCTCTGCTTGTACAATGACGCCCCCCAAACTATTCATAACCCTGTTTCGCCTGGGTTTCCTGTCGTGTAATGTCACCTGCTTCTTTTCCAGTCCCCCTAATCTTCTCTCACCAATCCCTCTCCTTCCTTGATCCTCTCTCCTAACCAAAGTCCCCAGCCTTGGGTCCACTGCTCGGCATAACCATTCACCATGGTTCCCACCGCCAGCTCCTCGAGCCAGGCACCTGTCTCTGACTCCTGCATTTCTCCCAATCCCATGATGTTCCATGTTATGCCGCTATAATCCCACCACACTGCGGGTCCTCCTCTCTTTTCCTCCTGAGCCATGAGCACCCAATTCCCCCTTGTCCTCCTCGGGTTCTGGTGTGAGGAGGTCTCTGCTGCCAACGCTGCCTCCAAAGTCAATGCAAATGAGCTACCAAATGATGCCAACATTATGTATATCTGAGATTGGCTGTAAGCCTAAAATAATCCAATCACAATTGTGGTTGACTGATAACTCAAATGTCCCAGATTTCTGCCCTTCTTGTGCCTGAATCCCTTTGTATTGTGACCATCCAAAAATAGTATTTTTTTTTCCTTGCATCTCTTGTCTTGATTTTCTGAAATTCCCCATGTTGGACTCTGAAATAGATGTCAGCAAAAATAATTCCTTCCCAGGTGGCTACCTCTGTGCAAACATGCCTGAGCTAGCATATGGGAGGGTAGAACAGGTAAGGGAGACTGAGGCAAGCATAGCCTCTACCCAAAAAGACCCAAACACGGGAGAAAGCTCAGCTGCCATGTACAACAGCTGCCTCCCTGAGTTCAAACTGACACCAAGCCAGGGCCATGGAGAAGCGATTGGGTAACAACAGGTAGGCTTCTGAGCACGGACAAATGCTTGTTATTTTAAACCATTACATTTTAGACTGTTACATAACAAGAGATTACATACAAGAGAAAGTAAATGTGAGCTATTAACCACCCAGTCCATATTTAGATAAAACGCCATCATCTCAGCGGGCATTTTCCATCGACTTCAAAAGAGTCTGCTACTTTGATGTTTGTGTGGCAGCCTGCATGTAACACCCGCACTCTCTCTCTCTCTCTCTCTCTCTCTCTCTCTCTCTCTCTCTCTCTCTCTCTCTCTCTCATCTCCATTGTTCCACTGACTGCCTTGCCCTTAATATTATTTGTATGCAAACCCGTGGGCTGTAGCAGTCAAGCCACAGACTCTGAAGCCAGACTGTGTGGGATGTGTTCTGACTCCGCCACTCATTAGCATATGACCCTGGCAAGTGCTTCCCCTATCTGTCTTTCAGTTCCCTCATCTACAAGATAAGGAAGATGCTAATGTTACCTGTGGGATGGATGGCAATGGGTCCTGTGTGGATGCCCCTGTTGTCCACTAAGTAAGGGAGAAGAGTGAGAAGGGAACTCATCTCCCCCTACAGCAAGCTGAGCGCTCAGGAGCCAGGTAGAGTTCCGTCCTGTCTGCACGCGTAGGTTTCACACAGTGTCTCCTATGCAGTAAGTTCCACAGAAACAGCGGACATCTCTAGGGGATGAAATAGTCTTCACACAGGAATCAGGTCCAATTTATCAACAAGGATGTGGGAAGCAGTTTGCTTGCTTTTATTTTCAGGGAGACGCTCAACTGAAAATGGCAACCATCTTGGTGAACATTCTAGGCTTTCCATGCTAGTACCTAGCTTTGTTTTGACTTCCTATGTAAGAAGTCACTCCAATCTTACCACCTTTGGACGAACTCAGATTTTTAAATTTCACCCATGAGGATGTAGACGCCCAATGCGAATCTTGCAGGTTAAATCGAGACCTCAGCAGAGACAATTCATTCTTTCAGGGTCTCTAGTTGTACCTGTCTCTTTGTATTTTATAATTTATGTTAGCTCTCATCTCTGATTCTCATTTCAGGCAGGTCTCAAAAGCACAGTCAAACGAACACCTCCCCCTCCCACCCCCTTTAAGAACCTCTTTGGTTGACCTAGGTCCCCCTGGCCCCCCATTGCTCAGAGCCCTCAGCTCCATCACACAGGCAAGCTCCCTTTCACTGTGGAAGATGCCTGTTCACATGTTTGTAGATTTGAGGATTAGGATCCCTATCTTTGGAGAGGTCTTCTCCTGCCTCCTGTAAGAGAACGTATTGGTGACTTCTGCCCTAAGGCTACCCAGTGCCTACCACTGGAGTACCCCCCCCAGAAGCCTTGCACACAGCTCTCCCATCTACTTTCGATCACTCCTGTTGCAGCATGCACAGAGCCCCCTGGAGTTATGTCAAACAGTAACTCCGAGGGCTTGTCCAACGAAGCTTCTATGGTATTCCCGAAGGCTAAAGTTTGCAACGTAAGGATTTTTGTTTTGTTTTGTTTTGCATTGTCTTGTTTTGCCATCTCTAGTATTTTTTTTAATCTCCATTTTATGAGTCCTATCTGTAGCATAAAAGTCTCTGTTATAAATCCTTGTAATCCATGCCTTGCTGGACGGAAAATGGATCCCATCCATCCTACTTTAAACTACTGGTTTCCAAACTGTGTTCTAAGAAGTTACTTTATAATTTTTGTATTTATTCAATTTCAGCTTTAAATATTTAAATACTTTAAACTCTATAATAAACAAAAGTCCCTTGACACCTTATTAGCAATTTTTAAAGATTTGTTATTTTTTAATTTGTGCATGCACATGTGCATCTCTCTCTCTCTCTCTGTGTGTGTGTGTGTGTGTGTGTGTGTGTGCATGAGCATGCTTGCATGTGAGTGCAGTGCCACAGTGGACAGAAGAAAGAAGCTAAGTTTCCTTGGAGTTGGAGTTACAAGCGGCCATGAGCTACACGGCATGAATGAATGCTGGGTCTTGAGCTTAGGCCCTCTAGGGAGCAGAACCCACCCCTACCCCTCCTAGTTCCAGCTTCACCATGTAAGCAAACTCCCTGCTACTGTGCAAGGCAGCACGCTAATGTGTTAATATAGCTTTAGGACCAGTATAATCTTTGGAGGCATACTCCTGTGTCCTCCAAGAGATAGTGATATGGACAAACTTATGTTTATTATAGAGTATAAAGTGCTTTAAATATTTTAAGTTAAAATTGAATTAAATACAAAAATCCTGAAATGATTTCTTAGAACACAGTCTTGAAAACAGTACTCTTAGCCTCTCTTAGCCACTGAGCCACCTCTCCAGCCCCGCCCTGCCCCGCCCAGCAAATCCTGATATCCTGGCTATTACCATATTCTACAGCATCCAAAACTTAGGGATTGTCTACAGCGTCCCCTGCCAACATGACCAGTGGGGAACCCATGTGACACCACCAGGCAGCTCTTACACAAAAACCCAACAGAAAAGGTACTGAGTTCATTTCTATCACAAATCAAAAACCTTTCCATATTGTGCAACAAAACATTAACAAAAATAAATAAACATTATTACTATGATCAGGCACACAGAGGCACTAATTACATGCCAGACAGCAGTGTAAACACTTGACTCAAACACAAATATTAGTTCATTTAGCAGATGAGGCAACCGGGATGTAAGGAGGTCACTGGGCCTCCTGAGGACAAACAGCTGAGAACCAGCAAAGTCCGGTAGGCTCTGCTCTGTGAAAGCGACGCCAGCGGTAACGATCCATTAGCTTTAAAAAGCCTGTGTGGTCTCACAAACTGATTTTAAGTAAGGAAATATCGCAGAGAAAGGTCACAAGGTGCTCTTGCTCTTCCCGGATGTGCTGTTAACTCTTTTCGTGACTGTGACAAAGTGCCCGATAAAACCAACTTCAGGAGAAGTGTTTCGTTTTTTGTTCCTTGGTTAGTTCATCGTTAAAGGAAGGCGCAGCAGCGCTGCACTAACCTTAGCTGGTGACGGGTAGCTGGTCACGTGATCAGGAAGCAGGCGGAGACTGGCACTGCTATGCAAACTGGCTTCCTCTTTCCCGCCATTTCTTTCAGTCTGGACCCCAGCCCTTGGGGTGGTGCCGTCCATACTCACGGGCAGCCGAGTCTTCATCTTAAACGTCTCTGCAAACTCCTTTCCATGAGAGGCCAGCAGTGTGTCTCTCCAAGGCCGTCCTAAATCCAATCAAGCTGACGGCCAGAATTAACCAGCTCGCCTGGGCGTCAAGGCAGAGAGGCTTCTTTTAGATAGATCGGAGAAAACGGTTGAGGCTGACCATGGTAATGGTGTCGTAAAACTGTGTCCTGAGCTAGAAGTCTCCGGCTGGCAGAAGAGACAGGGAACATAAAAGTCTGACTCCATCTTAGTCTAAGGTAATGGCGAGAACCCACGCACCTGCTTAGCTCCCCCCCCTCACTCACATGAGAGTGGGAGAAACACTTGGGGCACAGACCTGAGGCATGCGTCCACACTAAAGCAAAGAAAGGAAAGTTGAGTTCCCCCAAAAAAGCTGGGGTTAGAACTCACTAGACACAGTTTCAGTACTAAAACTCCACTGTGGTCCCGCACACCATTTGCATTGTCTTAGCGTGTCTTATGCTTTTCGGGTTCTAAATGCTCAGATCTACCTTACCCTGAGCCCCGGGGACGCTGATGCTTGAAAGAAGGGGCCCTCCTGCCGGGCCGGGTTCTAAGCCATTCTGTTGAAAAGAAAAGGTTGAGCAATACTGTGTTTCAACAGGCTCAGGATTGACTCTTCCACACATAGTGTCATGTAGAAAGGCAAAGAAAGCCATATTCTTTTTACTAAGTGGGACTATGCACATTTATTTAGGTTCTGTCAATAAAGTCAGCTTGGGTTTTGGTTTTGGTTTTGGTTTTGGTTTTGGTTTTGAGGATTTTGGTTTTTTTGTTTTGTTTTGTTTTGTTTTTTTGGGTTTTGGTTGTTGGTTTTTTGTTTTGTGTGTGTGTGTGTGTGTGTGTGTGTGTGTGTGTGTGTGTCCATATTTCTGTGTTTCTCAGCTCATAGCATTGCCTCTGTTCCCAGGACCAAGTCATAACTGATACATATTTATATCCTTGGTAGATATTTGAATTACAAATGACTGATGGAGAGGATTATCCTATGCCAGAAAATTATATAAGCCGGCCACAGTTTTCCCATTCTTGGAGGCCGAGTGCCCCAGTCGGCTGTTGTGAAACTCAGAAGCTGCAAGAGGCACTCAGATTGCCTTTTAATTAGTAAGGAAATCCGGCCCAGCCCACACCGAGTCAGAATTGCTGAAGACAAGGCCCACGAAACTTTAAAAGTCAAAGGAAATGGAATAACCTAGGGTTTAAAAAAAAAATTGTAAGAAGTCGTTTGAAAGAGTGCTTCTAGACTTTAAAACAATTCAATAAGGTTTACAAAAAATTGTTATCAAATATTTGTGTTGTGTTCTCAAGGCAACAAAAATAAAACAAACAAAAGTTGTGTTCTGTGTTCTTCAGAATGCAGTAGAGACAGGGCCCAGCAATTGAGGCCACAGCTCATTTTCTGCCTAAGATTCCCTTGGGGATGCTGGCTATAAGGAGATGCTCACCACCAAGCTTGAGCCAAGAGGAGGACCTGCCACCCCTCCACCCCCCCCAACCCCCCTTTCCTGCTGGGACATCCCCCAACAATTGCTTCCCTCAAGACAGTTTTTCTTCTGGCACTCCTGAAACCCACAAGTCTCTCTTACCTCTTCTTGAATATTCAGCCATGTTTGGAAAGCAAGTTAGACTTCCAGGAGTCTCTACCGTTCCTGTGTACAGCAAGGACGCAAGAGTCCAAAGTACAGGGCACTAGCCGGCAGAGGTCCGAGCAAAACTTGTGTTAGGTAGTTGTATGTCAACTTGACACACACTAACACCATCTGCCAGAAGAAAATCCCAATCAAGAAAATGTCTCCATAAGGTCAGGCTGTAGGCAAGACTGTAAGGCATTTTCTTAATTAGTGATTTGTCGGTGATGGCCCAACTCATTATGGGTGGTGACATCCCTGGGCTGGTGGCCCTGGATTCTAACAAAGCAGGTGGCTGAGCAAGCCAAGGGGAGAAAGCCGATAAGCAGCACCCATCCATGGCCTCTGCATCAGCTCTTTGCCTCCGGGTCTCTGTCCGGTGTGAGTTCCTGCTCTCACTGCTTTTGATGATGAACTGTTCTGTGGAACTGTTTGCAAAACAAACCCTCTCCTCCCCAAGTTGCTTTTATCATAGCAACAGTAACCCTAACTAAGACACAATGCTAACCCTTCCAGAAGTCGAAGTACAGTAAAGAATCTTACAGGATTGGAAAGGAGGAAGTGTTTGCACAGCCAGCTGTGAGTTACTCTCAGAGAGTTGTTCCTGTGACAGGAGGAGGGGAAAGGGACGATTTTACTTATCAAGATCCCCATAAGCACCAAGCAAGAACTGCCAATTAGCAGAGGATTAGAATACAATGCCACTATTTGGTGAGCGTCTCTTGGCCTCATAGTGAATCGGAAGGTGTGTGCAGCTAAGCCACAGGAGGACAACCACCAGGAAAGCTCCGGAGAACTGATTAATTATTTATCATGTTATCTAATTAATCTAGTGACTATTTAAGAGACTGGAAATATACACCTTATTGGCAAATGACCAATTGCTTGCATATTTACTATTGAACATATTGTGTAAAACACCTTGACCCAACGCATCCATTAATGAATTCTGTCTTCCTGAAGAATGTTAACATAAGACCTGGACCTCACATGAACCCAGCGAACACTGGGAGGGGACAGTGGAGCAAGAGTGTGTTTAGGAGTCACAAGAGAATAGTTTCCTGATACTGATCTTACTGTGTCCCAAATGCCAGTCTCTAGGTGACTCACTTGCACCCTGAGAAACCAAGAGTTAATGGATGACTCCCATAATGATCATGCTCCATGAGCACAAAGACAGAATGAAGAAGAGTGGAAAGTGTCCTTAGAGTTTCGTACCTAGCTCCCAAAAAAATAAAAAGGAAAGGAAGGAAGGAAGGAAGAAAGAAAGAAAGAAAGAAAGAAAGAAAGAAAGAAAGAAAGAAAGAAAGAAA
>OU015745.1:140008117-140033569 GCA_907169655.1 Acomys percivali | reverse complement strand
AAAGAAAGAAAGAAAGAAAGAAAGAAAGAAAGAAAGAAAGAAAGAAAACTGCAGGCTGAGTCACTCACTGTTGTACCAAGTCGCATAGCTGAACTGAATTTGGGAAGGTAGGATCTGATCCTCATTATTTTATTTTATTTTACTTTTTGCCCCAAATTGGGAACTAGAATCTATTTTCCCTAAGATTCAAGTAGCTTTACTTCTTTTGTCCAATTGCAAAAATAAGAGAACAGAATAAAATCCCAGACTGCGCACTGGGCAGACGGCATGGGAGGAATACGAAGCAAAGCGGAGCCTGCTGAAGAGTCGGAGGCATCTGTGTGGATGCTGCTTTCTTCCTGTCTAACTTATAGAAATGGGGGGCTCACATAGACTATTACTTGACTTTATTTCTTGAAGTATTGAGGTTGCCTTTCTGCTTCAACGTGCACACGTGGATGCCACGGATTTTCAATGCTTCTTTGTAGACCATGATGTTTAGATATGCTAAGATCTATTTAATTATTCCTCAGCTTACAGACCTAAAAATGCTATTCAATTTCCCAGGGCTCCTGGGAGTTCTTATATATCTCTCTATACAGCTCTTTCTGGAAGTATCTGCCCTCATCCTTAGGGTCCATTTCTTTACTGTGCTGATTGATGATTGAGTGATTGATTAACTGATTGATTGATGGATAGATGGATTGATTGTGCTTACACATATACACACATGAGGGCACAGGCTATGGCACAGAGGACAACTTGTTGGAGTCGGTTCTGTCCCTCAACCATGTTGGTTAAGGAGTCCAAACCCAGGACATCGGCCCTGACAGCAAGCACTTGTACCCACAGAGCTGTCTCTCTAGCCCAGGGTCCGTTTTTAAAAGCAGAGGCAGGTATGGTGTAAGAGGTCGCCTCTTGGTGCCAATTGTTCTTTCACAGAAGTCTGTGATGCTATTTCCAGGGACAGCTAGGTCAGAAAGTCCCTGACCTGATGAATGCATTAGTCCCTCGATGCATTCGGAGCATGCTGGCCTCATTGGAAGGTCAGGAAAGTGGCAGATGGGGCCTATTTGGAAGCCAATAGGGGCGTGTCCTTAGGGACCAGGTCTTTTTCTGCCTCCTTTCTGTAATTCCTCTTTTGTTCTCGCCTTCCTGCTGTTGTGATATAAGCTGTCCCCTGTGCCTTTCCCGTGGCCATAGACTGACTGAAGCCATAAGTTCTCTTGAGCTGTTTAGTCGCAGCTATATAAAAAATAACTAACGTATCAGGTGTTTTGTTAATTTATTATAATTTATTCAGATTACATCCCCATTGTTACCCCCTCACTTGTATAGTTCTCCCATCCTCCCTCCCTCTTCCGCCTTACCCCCCTCCACTGGACCTCTGACAAAAGGGGACTCCTCCTCCTCCCATATAACTACAGCCTATCAGGTCTCATCAGAATACTCTGCTTCCCCTTCATCTGTGTACCTCAGGGCCTCTCCACCAAGGGGAAGTGATCAAATCGGGGAGCACCAGAGTTCATGTCGGAGGCAGTCCCCACTCTCCCCACAATGGTAGAGAACGATCTGTCCATTGGCTAGATCTAAACAGGGGTTCTAGGATTACAGCATACATTGTCCTTGGTTGGTGCAACAGTTTTTACAGCCCACCAGCCTCCTGATCCGCTGACCTTGATGGTCTCCTTGTGGGGCTCCTGAAACCTCTGGGTCCTTCCATCCCCCCTACTCTTCCACATCACTCTCAGCGCTCTACAGGTTTTGTTATAATAAGCCTAGAAGAACCGGTTAACGGGGCTCCCCACAAAAAGACCAAATGTTTGGTATCTGAATCCTGGAATGAGTTCTGCAAAGCCTCCCAATTGTCTGAGGAGCAAACATGCTAAGAGTGGGTATCCACCTCATCCTCCCTGAGGCACTGAGCCTGACTCCCTCCTATGGGTTTATCTGGATCCTGCCTACTCCACTCACCAAGTGGATGCTGGCTTGTTTGGGGTCACACTGGTTCCCTGGGGGAGCAGCATCAGCACAGATGCTGTCTTACTAAGCAGAGCTCGGCTTGCCTGGAGCCTCTTTCCTGCCATGATCCCTCCAGCCATCTTTGCTATCTACTGCTTGGATGAGCTAGAGCATCCAGCTGTGTGTTCCAGCAGACATACACCTACTGTGTGCCCCAAACTGTAAGTGGTGCTTTGTAACCTACACATTCCATCGGGAATACAAGGTTCAGATGCCCTGCCACGCAGACCTCATGCCTCAGGCTGCAGTCCAGTGGGACCCCTGCAGATTGACATCTTCCCCTTCTACTCCTGTCTGTCTAGTCTCCCACTTCTGTTCTTAAGGATCTTTCCCAGGAATTAAAAATACACGAACGTCCCTGCTTTCTGGAGGAACCAAGACTGAGATGTTGTCCAACCTGAAGTGTTATATTAAAGAGAAAAAACAGCTTTAAACAAAAGCGAAACTCTCCCTCTCCACCCACCACTGCGTGAAAGATGCGCTAAGTCGCTCTTCTTAATGCCAAGAGCTGGCAAAGGTTTGGATGAAGACAGCAGGTGGTCTAGAGCTGGGTCTCCAAGCGTCTAGTGGGAAAGCCGGAAAGCCGGCAGCAAAATTGAGCTAATGGTTATAAATCAGTGGGAAGAAGATGAATAGTAAGTGGTATATCCAACGGCTGTGAGGGTGGCTCCACTCTGAACATCTGTTCCAGCATATTTAATACCTATACATATACAATGGCTAACTTTTAAAGATGTGTGTGTGTGTGTGTGTGTGTGTGTGCGCGCGCGCGCGTGTGTGTTTTACATGTGCATGCATGGTGATAATGAGTCACCTAATGTGGGTGCTGAGAACTGAACCTCAATCCTCCACATAACCGTGGATGCTCCCAAGCCCTGAGCCATCTCTCCAGCCCCATAGTGGCTAATTTTTAACTAGATTTCTTAACTAAGTAAACTTGAATCTTCTCTTCAAAGACTCAGAAAATTCTAAACCCACTCTGAGGACGCAGTATTTCATTAAGCTTTTCTCTAGTTTTCAGTCTTATTTTCCAGAACTTGCACACAGCAGGATGGATTATTTTTGTTTTGTTTTGTTTTAATTTACAGGTACATGTACTGTAGACATTCTTGAATTAAAAAGCCCTGAAACAAAAACTCAAAAATACAAATGAAAACGTTTATATCTTAAATTTTTTTTTTACTTTTTTTTTTTTTTTTTGTCTAAAATACAAAACAAAACAGGCTGTCCACCAATAAAGTATAGCAAAGTCTTTGTGACAGATCCTATTGACCGTGGTACACGAGGATTGGGGAGATGGACACACAAGCGGGAATGCTCCCACTGTCTCTCCTCTCTTCACAGTGTTCAGCCAACCATTCCAGATAGGACACCCCAAAAGCTTTTTATGCCACAGGACTGTGTTGTTTCATTAATGCAAAGCCTTTCTAGAAATGTCCACAACCACAAACCTATCCCATCAGAAAAAAGACTCACAGCTGTGAGGGCTGAGGGCTGGGCTTTTCAGGGGATGACAAAACCATCCTGAGTTGGGTACTGGTGGTGGAATATGCCAAGTGAAGTAAATTGTGTGATGTTACATGCATGTGTGTGCGTGGGAGGCACATGTTTGTGTGCTCATGCAAATGGAGGCCAGATATTGGCAGCAAGTGTCTTCTTTGGTTACTCTCCGCCTTATATATTAAAGCGAGGTTTCCCCTTTGACACCAGGAGCTGCTTGGACTAGTCTGGGTAGTCAGTTTGCCCCAGGAATCCTCCATCCGCACCCAGCAGAGGCTGGGATTACAAATGGACTACCACCCCCACACCCAGCATTACATGGTTCCTGGGGACCCAATCTCTGGTCTTTGTCTTTTATTTCATGGCAAATATTTACCCACTGAACCACGTCCCCAGCCCTGGGTTGCACATTAAAAAAATATTATGTGTGAATTATCTGAACTGGAAAATTCAATAACAAAAAAGCATTCTAAATATACTTGGTTCTGTTATATAGGGGGGAAATTTAAACACTTTTCACTACTTTTTAAATTGTGTTGTTGTATTCTGAAGAAAAAAAAAATCAGTAGTTGGAGGCTCCTACCAGACACCTATATGATCTTGCTCAACTCTATATACCTTATGGTATTAAAAGAACACAAAGCATCCTCTGAACCCCAAGTCTAAGTTAGTCCCTGTGATCCTATCCAAGGCTATAACGATACAATCAATGTTTATCAGTCTGAGGACCAGGAAGACTGAGTGCTCCCTTGATCAACACTGATGCTCTCTAGCTGTCAGACACACGGGTCCTCGGAGCTCCCCTGTGACAAGTCCTGGGACCCGCTGCCTGCCCGGAACGAGCCTCCCTCTGAGCGCCACACACACAGCTAACATTCTGTGGAGGAGCAGAGCAGGCTTGGCTCTTATTCACAGGGAAAAAAAATCCTTCGCTATTGGCAGCTGAGGAGACAGCCCCTCTGGGGACCAATTATTCTATTTTGTGCGGTACATAAAGCAACAGGCTGCTGCCAGTCCCGCCGGGAGCCGCTCCGCTGGGCTTCCTATCCCAGGCCAGGCAGGCACTCAAGACACAAATTGCTCTTTATGTCAGAAGTCCTGCTAATGACACAATTAAGTAACTGGGGACCACGGAGAAGCTCTTAATTAGGTAAATACTGCTTTCTGAGAAATGAGCGCCTAGCTTCAGGCTGGCGTTGCTGTCATATTGCTGCAGGATGCGAGCTGGAGGGGTAAAGGAAGCTGTTTCTGAGGATGCTGTTTCTCCCTGGTTCTTTTTATCTGGTCCCGAAGAATGAATGCTTTTCACTTTATTATAGCAGTGCAGGCTCGTCTGTTATAGAGCTGTAAGAAGAGGAAGGAACTTGGGTGATGCTGAGCTATTACCTCCTCAGGACAAGTACTGCTCGTATGTGTAGGTCATTGGCTTGAGACACAGTTTGGAGGGAACTTCCTTAGCACGTCAGTTTATAATATAAAAAGTACATGAACTGAACTTTTAAGTTCTAGGGGGGGAGGATTGTTTTTGTTTCTGCCGTTGTTCTTTGTTTTATTTTGGCTTCCAATCAAAGAGATAATACCAATGAAGGGACACGGTGAGCTAGATCCCAACAGGGAGACTTTCATATTAAAAACACAAAAGCTGTCACCTAATTCCAAGCAATGGAGAAGAATGGGGTTTACTTTTTTCCTTGCGAAAGCAGCCTGTGGAAGGCCTGCCTTATTCTGTCTCGCAGTTTGAGGGGATACGGTCCAACACGGGAGCTCAGGCTAGCCCTGCATCCACAGTTGGGCCTTGGCGAGGTCAGGCTAACCCTGCATCCACAGTTGGGCCTCAGCGAGCTCAGGCTAGCCCTGCATCCACAGTTGGGCCTCGGCGAGGTCAGGCTAGCCCTGCTTCCACAGTTGGGCCTCGGCGAGGTCAGGCTGGCCCTGCATCCACAGTTGGGCCTCTGCTTGCTTTCTTCCCCTTTCCCCTCTTTTTATTCTCTTCAGGACTCCATCGAAGATAGGCAAACTATAGACAGGAAGTTAAGCTACATCTGTGTAACTTAGTTTGGCCAGTACCTGACCATCTTTCAGAATCTCTAAACACATTTTGTAACCTTATAGTGGCCACTTCCTATGCCCAAAGTGGGTGCTGTGTTCTTACTCACGCCTCCTTTCTGGTTTAGGTGACAGGCTTTGCATTCTTAATATGGAAGACACTTGTCTCGGCATTAGGATCTGGTGCAGCGTGTTCAGAGCATTCACCCCACCATCAGTGGTGCTTGTCTCTTTGATTAGAAAAGCAAACCTTAAAAGTTCAGTCATTTGCTTTTTATATTATAAAGTGATGTGCTAAGGAAGCTCCCCCCTCCCCAACACAGTATCAATCTATTCCCACATGTGAATTATTACATATTGCTATGGTTTTAGGTTTGTATCCCCAACTTTACGTGTTAGAGACTTAATACCCAATGCTACAATATTGGCCAGTGGTTCAGTTCTTGATGCTCTGATGGGACAGGCTTTGTTATTCTAAGTGCATCTGTTGTAGAAGGGAGTTCGTCCTCTCTGCCTGCTCTTCATCTGATGCCTTCTGTCGTGGGGTAATGCAGTGTCTTTGTGGGCCTATAAGTAGAAGCAGAAAAAATGGCACAATATGATGCTATGATTAAGGTGGGACATACAACAGTCTCGGCCCAGTCACCACCCCATAGCATCCATGTGTAGGCAGAAACCAAGGTTGGAACCAAGGTTCAAGTTTTCCAGCCACAGAACTTATCATTTGAAAAATCTTCTCATGTGTCACGTTTCCAAAATTCCTTTGCTAATCTTGCTATCTTGTTTTACTATGAAACACCAGGAGAGTCTTTTCTTGTTAACCAGACCAGCACAAGCTTGGCCAAGTAACCCCAGAAGGCCTGTGTGATGCTTGGGGCAGGGCCCTCGTGTCAGACTAGGCTAGCCTGCTGTGACAGTTTACACATTGCTTTCTCCACCCTGAGCAGTTTTTTTCCCTCTGCTAAAGTAGGGAGACTAACAACTGTGCTGTGACTCTGAAGCCAAAACCACAAATGTGGGGCTCATATTTAGAGCACTGCCTTGTGTCGCCGTCGCCTTGTGTCACCAATTTCGAGAAGATGTGGTTAGGCCCTCTGACTGTTGGTATTTCTAGTGTTTCAAATTAAAAATAACTGCCACATGTTTTTCTATAGCAAAAATTAATTTGGAATTGCCACAGAAATTAAATGACATCCATCCAGATATTTCTACCAATACCACCAATTAAGCATTCTCACCCCCAAGGACTCATGGGATAGTAACTTGCCAACATCTATTGCTTAGTGTGCTTCGGTGTTTTGACTAAACATAAAATGAAACTTTTGTACTTAGGAAGTTGTTTGTGAAATGGTTGTATAGCTGACATTAATGTTTGACAGATGACATTCTTACCAAAGGAGAAAAGTCAAAATACACTGAGATGCCTGAGCTGTGTTTTTAATGGATAATTGACAGATTTGACTTTCTTTCTTTCTCCCTATCAGTAACCACTAATGCTGCTAAGAGTGTACCACAGGAAATGCTGGCACGTTCACAGACAAGATAAAGAGGCATTCTCCTCTAGAATCTTCTTTAAAGTGTACTCACGTGGTTGTTCCCACCATCATACGTAAAAATGCTAGAAACGTCCAGTCGTCCTTGTGCATGTTGTGGTCCCGGCACTGAGGAGGTTGAGATGGGAGGAACGAAAGTTTGAGGACTGGTTGGGATGCCTAGTTTTGAGACTCTGTCTCTAGGAAAAAAAAATATAAGTGTATATATTTCCTTAGAAGTTTGATTGATAAACTTTTCAGAAGCCTCCAGTCTGTGCTGGGAGACACACCATCCCTTGTACAACTCAAGCCATGCAGTGAAGCTTGTGGACTCTGAATTTGAAATGACAGACATCTGGTATACCTGTTAATTCTCTGATAATGAGAAATAATAGCATTTGGCTTTCCCAAGTCAAAAACTAAGGAACTGTCCCCTGCTTTAAGAGACCCAGTCATGCAGTGGCAAAAACAGTCCTAGTAGAGGTTCCTAAGGAAGACGTCACTTTGGACATGAAAGTCCTTTTGTTTCTTAGTTGACTTAGTTGACACAATCTCCCCACCAATGGTTGCTCATCACAAAGCCAAATCTACATCAGATTCCTTTGCATAGAGCCCTTGTGGTGGTTTGAATGAGAGCTGGGCCCCACAGGCTCCGGATCAGAACACTTGGTCCCCAGCTGGTGGCTCTGCTTGGGAGGGTTATGAAGGTGGGACCTTGCAGGAGGAAGCATACCACTGGGGACAGGCTTCGAGGTCTCATACCTATCCCCACTTCCTGTTCTCTCCTTCTGCTTCCTGCATGCCATGAAAATGTGATCAGTGAGCTTCCTACAGCCATGTATGTCTTCCCTGCCAAGCTAGACTTGATCCTTCTAGAACCATAAGCCATAGTAAACCCTGACTTCCTTATGTTACTAATACAGTCATATGTCAGAAGCTTTGTTCCTTCTGTGACTTTAAAATATATACATTAAATTTTTTTCTTATAGGAATTTAGTGTCTGACTTACAATGCACTATAGTAAAAATGACAGGTTTTAAGAAATTATTGTATATAAAGATGTGTATAATATTTTTATCAATTTTATTATTGTTACATGTTAGAGTGGTAATCTTTCTGCTAAACTAGGTTAAATGGAACATATCATTAAAATAAATTTTATTTTTAGGATAACTACTGGCTTTTTATTTTTTATACACGAAATTTAGTTTATTGCATTTTATCTTTATTGTACATATTTATGGGATATAGAGTAATAGTTTAGTACATATAGGTAATGTATGATGATCCAATCAGATCACTGTAATTCCATCTCCTTATTCATTGTTTTTACATTTTTCACCTGTAATAGTTGTACATATTTATGAGGTACATTATAGTTATTGGTAAATAACATTCATTCTTATGGAATGAGGTTTTATTCATAAAACACAGAGACTATGCCATGTGTTTGTTTGTTTTTTTGTTTTGTTTTGTTTGTAAAAGAAGATCTATGAATGTCAGACATGAGTACAGGTTTTTCTTCAAAGCTGTAGCAATAACATGAATTAATATTTATTTTTTTAAATATTGAAAACATATGATTGAAAAAAGGGCGATGAATTGGGCAAAAAAACCCTTATTGGGTGAGATAAATACCACTTTATTTTCAACAGAAGACACCAAGCACAGAGAATGAAATTAGAAGCCTGTAAACTGACTAGGGAAATAGCACTTACAGATTAGATTATTAAGAAAGATGCTTCCTTGGGAAAAAAATAATAATTTTGAAGACATAGCATATTTGAGAAGATTAACAAGTTTGAAAAGGAAAATTCATGTAGCACAGTGAATCACTCAGCGACACCCTTAGCCTCTATGACCAACAGTACTTCTGTGACCTCTCTCTGACTCTCTGTCTCTCTATCTCTCTGTCTCTGTATCTGTGTGTGTGTGTGTGTGTGTGTGTGTGTGTGTGTGTGTGTGCGCGCGTGTGTTTGAAGGCAGGCATGCATGTATACCAGTGTATGTAAAGGCCAGAGGCCAACCTCGGGTATTATTCTGTAGGCGCTGGCCATCCACCTTGCTTTTTGACGTAGCATCTCTCACTGGGACCTGAGGCACTCCAGCTCATAAGGTGAGGCTGTCTCTTTCAGTGCTGGGGTTACAAGGATGTGCTACCATGCCTACCTCTGTTCGTGGGCTCCGGGGATGAAACTCAGGCGGTCGTGCTCATGCGGCGAGAACTTTACCAGCCGAGCCGTCTCCCAGGCTCCAGTAGACTCATCCTGATAAGAAATCTATCGGGGAAGTATAAGCCACAACTGTATGTAAATGGAGAAAGCTCTCCACTCCATCTCAGGGAGGAATGGTTCTTTGAAGTGGTCTCTCCGTCAAGTCTCAAGACAAACTCTTTCATTTAAGAAAATGCCATGGAAGTCTTAGATGTGCAGGAGCCCTGACACCAGGGCCTGGCCACTTCCTAACTCACAGCATTACGCTGTGGTTATGAATGTTCTTTCCTGGTGGCTCTATTTCCAAAAGATAAATGACTCTGGTTGGAATCTAATTTCCTCTTAGAATTAATGTTGCAAAATTAATGGGCCACCTGATCATGTTTCAAAGGGTAAATAAATGACCATCCTTCGTATGGGTCAGGGTCAGCGGTGACTCCTGCGTGACTCACTCACTCTCACACACACACACACACACACACACACACACACACTGGATGAATACAAGCGAGGGGACCTGTGGCTAAGAAGCCATGAGCAGTTGCGAGGGGCCAGCAGGAGTAGCTGGGGGGAAATTGTCCCCCTTTTTCTTCTAATCTCCTCAGCAGTTGCAGCTTCCAGGAATCGTTTTAGCAATGAGGCTGCTACGGGAAGGCACTGGTGGAGCTTCATGAACATCCTAGCACTCTTGGGACATGTGCGTCCCAGTGTAAGTTTTCCCAGACCTACCACAGTGTCTAGCATGAGGAGTGTGCTCTGTGGGTTCAAGAAAGGATGGGATGGAGGGAGGGATGGAGGGATGGAGGGAGGGATGGATGGAGGGAGGGATGGAGGGATGGAGGGAGGGAGGGAGGGATGGAGGGATGGAGGGAGGGAGGGAGGGAGGGAGGGAGGGAGGGAGGGAGGGAGACAAGAAAGAGGACAGAGGAGAGGAGGGAAGGTGGTGAGAGGAGGGAGGAAGAGCAGAGACATGCCAGGAGAAAAGAGAAAGGTCAGGCTTCCCACAGAAGAGCTAAGGAAACCCAAATGAGCAAAGACAGTTTGAAGCTTCTAGCATATCTGAGGGTCCTTGTTCCCATCTTTTGGGCCACACAAAAGTGAGTGAGTTTCTTCATGACGTTCTAGTGATGTAAGGCTCTCCCATGAGTCTAGTTGCTCCCTTTGGAGACCAAATTCAGACCTGACAACCTGCTCGTTAATGGGCGTCCTGCCTTCGAATTTGACTCTCCAGCCATGACAGAACCTTGGAGAGATGCGGAGGACCACAGGAGACTCCTGAGGGGTTTGAACGCTGGTGCTGACAAAACCTACAAACCAAGCCTGGCGTGGGATTCCTGCTTCCGCATAGTGGTCCTGTTGCATGTCATAGCTCCAAGCTTCCATGAAGGACATTGTGTTCCAGGCCTGAGGCTGCTTTCAGAACGGCCAGTCTATATTACCTTAGGCATTATAATGCCTCTGTAGTCAGCCAAACCGTGTTCAAATTCTGCGACAGACAGACAGACAGACAGATGGACGGACGGACGGACGGACGGGCAGGTGGGCAGGCGGGTGGGCAGACAGGCAGGCAGGCAGACAGGCAGGCAGACAGACAGACAGACAGACAGGCAGGCAGGCAGACAAACAGACAGGCAGGCAGGCAGACAGGTAGGCAGGCAGGCAGGCAGGCAGGCAGACACACAGGTAGGCAGGCAGGCAGGTAGACAGACAGACAGACAGACAGGCAGGCAGGCAGGCAGACAAACAGACAGGCAGGCAGGCAGACAGGTAGGCAGGCAGGTAGGCAGGCAGGCAGGCAGACAGACAGACAGACAGACGGACAGACAGACGGACGGACGGACAGACGGACGGATGGGCAGGTTGGCAGGCCAGCAGACAGGCAGGCAGGCAGGCGGGCAGACAGGCAGGCAGGCAGGCAGACAGACAGATGGACGGATGGGCAGGTTGGCAGGCCGGCAGACAGGCAGGCAGGCAGACAGGCAGGCAGGCAGGCAGGCAGACAGGCAGACAGGCAGGCAGGCAGACGCAGGATCTCATGTAACCCAGCATGGTTCAAACTTGCTGTGCAGCCTAGCATGGCTTTGAACTTTCCCCCTCCTGCCTCCACTCTCCAAATGCTGCAGTTGCAGGCATGTGTTACCAAGTTGTTTTATACCAGGCTGGGAGTTGCATGTTAGGCAATCTACCCACTGAGCTGCAGCCACAGGGCCTGCACCCTCACTTATTAGACTCTGTTCTGTAGCTGTTAAAATCTTAGGGGCTATTCAATCCCATGTATGTCTTACTTCCCTTGTAAAGCCAGGTACAAGTAGGGCAGCCCTGAGAGAGATTGCTTTGGGGTTGGACCTGTTTCACAGACTAGAGATGGGATGCTTAGGTCTCGCAATTACGAGCACTTCTTACATTTTTAACTTCCTAAATATTCTATGTATAACATTTTGCATTTATGCACTTCTAAACTTTATGCTCTTTTGCAACGTTAGCATAAAAGCTATAGGATGTGATGACTCACTGGCTTGTATGAAAATGTACTGAGCCGAACTCAAGCCACACCTGGGGCCGTGGGGCTGCAGCTGAAGCCGGTTAGCTGGCTGCGAGCCTCCCATCTCAAGCCTCAGACTCTCCACGGAAGAACAGCTCAAGCAGCTTGCTGAACTCATACCTTCCTGGGCCCCATTCCTGTGTAGGACTCACACAGCATAGAGTCCAGCACCTGCTTTTAGAAGCAGAGCACCATGTTGTATGTACCCTATGGTCCAGGCTTAGAGGCATTGCCTTATGTCCAGCCTGACTCCTCTGACCATGCTACCCTCAGCTTTCTGAGAACAAGAAGATGGGATGTCAGGGCCTGACTCTGAGGCCTGAGTCCCCTCACTGTGGCCCTATGGTCTTGTGGGTCTGGATGGCTCTCCTTGGTGGGTCTGAGAGTGTGCTGTGTGGGCAAGTTTGGAAGGCTGTTGTTTTCGCTCTGGACTGACAGCATGGAGGGGTACTACCCCTCGGGACTTTCTCCTCTTTCTACTTGCATCACCGGAACAGTGTTCTTGAGCATCGTGTGTAGGCTTGAGGTTCAGTGGCACACCAGCCAAGGGAAGAAGTGGGGAGAAGTGAAGTCACACTCACGCGGTCAAGGCTCGTATGTGAGCATCCCTAGCCTCGGGGTCATGACAACAGCCGGCAGAAGTGCTTCCTTGTCTTCCCCTGAATACTCCATGGCACTTGCATGCCACATCCCTCCTGACCTTCGGCCGTTCTACATGACATAGCAATGGAAGGGCATCATGCTGTAGGAGGTATGACACACTGACTTTCTCTTATATCAGTCACGTAATAGCCATCACTTGTGGATAAATTAGTCATGAGCTAAAGATGCACGTAAGTTCCAAGCAGATGTAGACACGGATAACAACCAATCCATGCAACGGAAGCCCTGTTTCCTTGACTTCATAATCAGAGGGTGTGGCCATCCCCTTAGAAGCCACTCCCAGGCATACCATATGGCTTGGGACCGGAATGGAGCCCAAACAGTGACAAGTTTATTCCCAATGTGTGCAGGCAGCTGAGCCCTTGGGCGACATGATACAACTGGGACGTCCAGAATGAACTGTGCTGTGGAACACACTGTTTATTAAGGGACAAGTAATAAAAAGTGCCAATTGAAGTTGACATGTGTATTATCCCGTGTATGGCACAAGTTGTTTATGACTTCAAACAGAGGTCAGCAAACTTCCTCTGCAATGGCCAGATAGTAAATATTTTATTCTCTGTGGCCATCTGGCCTCTGTCACAACCACTCAACTCAGACACCGTGGTATAAAAGAAAGCTGGCATGGATAATACATAAATGAATAAGGATTGTTCTAATAAAACTTTATTTATAAAAACAGACAGCTGTCTGGATTTAACCAACAGGATATCCTTTGCCAAGCCATGACTATTTTTATAGGAATATTTTATTACTGATACTGTTTAGAATGACTGAAATTTATCGGACGTTTTGTTTATAAATTGTCTACAGAAAAGGCACCCCTATTCTGAAAATGGGATTTCTCCCCACTGCCAGCCCCTGGTTACCCATTATGTATAGCTGACCCTTTCTTTTTACAATTTTTATTAAATAGTTTTACATATAAATTTATATCATTACACATATATTCAATAAATTACTTACAGCAAGAAGAATCATGAAACAGTCAGGAATTATATAAATGTTACATTCATAGTGTTTTGGCTATTTGTATTTGGCAGCCTTGAAGAAAACATCTTTCCTATTTTGGTGAGTCTAAAATTCTGAATATAAATCAATATCTATCATATCTCATCATTATCAAATGAAAACATCTATCTAGACCTAAAAAAAATCTTAACCTCTAAACAACTAGGCTTAATTTTAAGACTAAACTATCTGGTCTTCATCCCTGTCAGAGATTTGAGAAGCAACAAGATTAATTACCTGAGTAAACAGTGAGTGCAGGTTAGCAGCTTCCAAAATGAGAAGATGAAAGAGATGGTTTGCTACCTGAACATTCACCCAAAATTTTCTATAATATTGGAGTATTATCTTCAGCCTTCTGGCCCAATATATCTGACAGACATATTTGTGAGACAGGAACTATTTGGCAGCCACAATGCTCAGTTCATCCTGGTGGCCAAGGGATCCAACAGTGGGCCTGTGTATTGAGTATGTTCAATAAATATTCTTAAAATAAGAATAAGTTGACCTAGATAAAGTTAAATTTCAAGCAAGGCTTATACTAACTAGCTATATAGTTCATTCCATGTAGATGCCACAGACTAATAAAAATAAATAATTTTATACTAAGTAGGTAAACCTGGCTATAATTATTTCCTACACCCTAACAACCACCTCTTTATATGACCTAAAACAATATACCATAACAATAATATAAATAAATCACTCATTTATATAGTAGGCTAGTTTTATTTCAACAAATAGATTAAAACTGCTTCGTCTGTCCTTTTGTTTTGTTTTTTTCCATCCATCTTATCTTTTGCTAGACTGGCCAATACTTCCCACCTCACTTGGGTTTTGTTTCTCCTGTATACTTAGTGACTACAGCATTCCTGTCAGACTGGGCTCTGCCTAGGCAGAGCTCCCATGGCGTCAGCACTGTGCTCTTCCCTGTCCGTGACCTCTGCCAACTGTCCAGATGCCTCTGGCCCAGTCACATTAGAAAAACAGGTGCTCTCCTCACTCTCCACCTCCTCCACACTGGCAGGTGCTCCTGACACAGAAGTTGCTGGCTCTTGCTGTCGGCTTGCTTTGTACGGTGTTCTGGATGGCACCTGCCCCCATCCAGTCTCATGCCCTGATGTCTGTGAATGCCTTGGCTTTAGTAGCTGCCCCCCCAGAAACCGGTTCCTTCTGCACTGTGCATGCACAGATCTTTGCTTTTGCCTTTTGAGACCCATGAGTGTTACTCAAGTTGTTGGGGTCAGGACCTGGGCCCTGGTCATCCTCACAAGCCAAACTCAGACACGCGTGATCAAAGTTTGGAAAGCAGAAAAGGAAGGGTTGTTCCGTGTGTCCAGATTGGGAAGGGGAACAAAGAGACCCAGTGGCTTCTCAAGTCCACTTTTAGGGTCTCAACAGGAGGCTTGAACAGAGGCCAAGGTGGTCCTTTGTAGGATCAATGCACAGAGTCCACAAGGTGACACGGACATGTGAGAAATGCCTCACCAAGCACCTGCCCTTCACAGGAGCTCTACACATGATCTTCTCATGTTACTTTTCAGGTGACAGTGTCTGTCTGAGGTGAGGAGGCACACATGCATGGGATGGTGGGATTTGCTGACCCATCAACCCAGTGGAGTCTCTGTATTGGGGTTTTGACATTAGATCTCTGTTATTTGCCAATGAGTCCGCCAGGCATGGTGGCCTGGGAGATAGGTCTCCTGACCACACTTTGTGTGCCATTGTACTCCACTGACAAGTGGCTCTTTCCTTCTCTTCTGGAGTGACTCCCTGGTAGTGGAGCACACACACTGCATAAAGTCATAAGTTCAGAAGGTCTGGCATGGCTGACCTGCCCCTCAGCCCCATTCTGAGGCACAGAAGAGTTCTTGTCTTTTTATCCACACAGATCTCAGGGATGGGCAGTGTAGTCCAGGCCTTGGAGCGACACCATGTCTTTTCCATGGTTTCTGGTTCAGTGAAAAAAAAAAAAGAGCTATGAAAGGGAGCTACAAGCAGGAGATGGCAGCAAGGTGGAGACTGCACTTGGGGTTCTGTCACACATCAGAAGGACCCCTGCTGAGTTGTCAGTCAGCTTTCCATTGCTGTGATAAAATACCTGAGACATTCCTCTCAAAGAAGAAAAGCATTTTAGCTCATGGTTTCTGAAGGTTTGGCCCATGGTCACTTGACCTATTGCTTTAAGCCAGTGGTGAGGAAGAACAGTATGGCAGGAAGTTTGTGGAAGAACAAAGCAGCTTATGTCATTCTGGTCAGGAAGCAAAGACATTTATAACAGAAAGGGCTGAGGTCTCAGCATCCTCTCCAAAGGCATGCCCCCAATGACCTAACTTCCTCCCTCCAGGAGCTACCTCCCACAAGGCGCTACAGGCTGGGGCGCAAGCCTCCAGCTGTAATACAGACACCCCTGTGGACCACCTTCCTGAAGGTGCCACTTGTGTTAAGTCTCGGTCCATGGAGAAAAAAGGCCAGATGTGGTCAGGTAGAGAGAAAAGCATCCCAAGCCAGGAGTTTCAGGAATTAAAGACGATTTCTCCAGTGCCCAGCTATGGAACATGCTTTGTGGAAAGTTTTTACCAGAAATTTGAGTTCCCACATACCTGGTTCCTCAAGCTTTCTGAGTTTTCCAGTGTTCCTGGAAATCAGCAGGGAGAAGTGAGGAAAGTAGGTGCTGAGTCCTGACTCTAGGCTCTGGGCTGGAGCGCTCAGCTCCTGGATATGTGCCAGCCTTCCTTGACCCCCGTCTTTCACTCCCCTGCAGCTCAGTGTGGCTGTGATGCAATCCCTAAGGCCACTTGCAGAAGGGCCAAAGCCTTGTTCCCAAATGAAATGGTGCAAGAGGCCACTGGGCTGGACACCTCTCACCCAGTTCACACAGGAAACCATGACTTCTGGCTGCAAACACTGCTGCCCATGCTCCCTTGAGCTGGGCAAAGACAGCAGGGTAAGGGATAGTTTTGCCTCCTAATGGGAAGCTCTGAGAAGCAGGTGGGGCCAGGACCTTTTCCCTGACTGTCGCCACCGTAGCTCAGACTCAGAAAAAAAACCAACAGAGAAAAAGCCGACAACCCACTCAACACAGAATGGCCCCACGTGGCTATGAGAAGACCCAGTTTTTTCTTTCCATCTTCCAACCTCAGATGGGACCCCAAGAGCCCAAGCAGGCACTGTGGGGCCAAATAGCACTAACAGGTAAGATTCCGCATGCTGCTTGCCATTCCTGCCCTTTGGGTGTCCCTGCACACATCCACGCGTGGCCCGCCCCATACAGAGGGCATCCAGGAGAGGCCAAGGGAATGGACCTCCTGTCTGAAGGCCTGACTTGGGTCTCCGGTCCACCCTCTTGAGCCATTCAGCCTTCGTCACAGGATTCTTTTCTCTGCTCAGCTCTTCCTTTTTCCAACCGGCATGGGATCTGACCACCTCCCCCTGCTATACAGCCCAAAACCACCCACAGAAGATGTGCCTGTGCCTAGCAGACAGCACTTTCCTCACCTGTGCTGTCTAACATCTGCTTCAGTCTTTACTGACATTTTGAGGTATTTTAAAAAGCTAATAGTAATAATAATAATGGCAAAACAAAACAAACAACACTGATTAGTGTTTCCTGCTTGTGTTCTTCCTCCCCACAGTGGCGACTGACCATTAAGGAAAGGTCCTGGCCCCACCTGCTTCTCAAAGTTTCCCATTAGGAGGCAAAAATACCCCTTACCCTACTCTGTCTTTACCCAGCTCCAGGGAACACAGGCGTCAGTTTTTGCAGCCCCGTGAGCTGATGACCATTCATTATGTAGAGTTGACTTCACTACTACATGTGCACACATGATCTGTTAAAGGCGTATATGCATATGTGCATTTACACACATAGACACCCTAAAATATAGAGATCCAGGATGTGAGCCACCTTGTATTTTGTTTTTTTGGTGGATTTTGTTGTCAGTCCGTCGGTTGATGTGCCAGTAGGTTTGTTGGTGTGTTCTGCGGTCCATGGGATGGATGCTGGTAAGAGCTCTGCCTCTGAGGCACACGCAGCCCTCAGCCCTTCCATTCTGCTATTTTACATGAGGAAGCAATGCTTCCTCATAGTCCATAGAGTTTTACCTCTTCTAATCAATTAATTAAATAGCATTTCACTGCAAAACTGGATTGCTACACTGCCATAAACAATACTAGCATATGCACCGTTGGTGCACCTCTCTGAGCTCATAAATCCCTAACTGAGGCATTCCACAGAGAAACAAATGTAAAACTGCATTTTACCTTCTAAGATGCTTCTTTAAAAATTTTTTATTAAATATTTTTACATATACATTTATATTATTTCACATATATACAACTAACTTCCTAAAGCAAGAAGAACCATGAAACGATCAGGGATTATATAAACATGTTACATTCATAGTGTTTTGGCTATTTGTATTTGGCAGCCTTAAAGAAAACATCTTTCCTATCTTGGTGAGTCTAAAATTGATTTTGGTTTTTTGGGTTTTTTTGTTGTTGTTGTTGTTGTAGTTGTTATTGTTGGTTTGGTTTTTTGTTTGTTTTTGTTTTTTGTTTTTTTGTTTTTTGAGACAAGGTTTCTCTGTGTAGCCTTGGCTGTCTTGGACTCCCTTTGTAGACCAGGCTGGCCTCAAACTCACAGCAATCTGCCTACCTCTGCCTCCAAGGCATGTGCCACCATGCCCAGTAAGTCTAAAATTCTGAATGTAAATCAATATCTATCATATTGTATCATTTATCTATCTAGACCTAAAAATATATAAACCCCCTAAACAACTAAGCTTAATTGCAAAACTAAACTATCTGGTCTTCAACCCCATCAGAGACTTGAGAAGGAATAAAATCGATTACCTGTTGGCTAAGACGCTTCTTTTTTATAGACTGTAGAGTGAACTGTGAAAGAGAGATTCCCCAACACAGGCATGGGGTGAGTGGAGTGTTGTTAGCTATGAGTTGACGGTTGCCACACTGAGAGACAACTTTAGAGGGGTAATGGCTTACAGATTCTAGACAAATAGTTGTCTCCACTTCTGTGTCCCCCAAGACCACCAAGTCAGACACTCCCCGATTAGAGTGACCCACTCACCCCTAACAGGGGTTCTCTCCAGTTAGCTGTGAGGAAAGCATATGACTTCCATGAGCTGTCACACCTGAGTCAGGATGCCAGAATTTTCCTACTACACTCACCAGTTCATTCTTGGAAACTTTAGCTTCCAATGCCGTCTCCCATTGGCTGGGAGAAAGGACAGAGGGGTTCCAGGCTCCTGGGTTCCGGTGTTGTGCTAACTTTAAGAAATATATGTCTTCCCATAGCACTTCTGTTGCAAGGGGGGGCTCATAAGCCCAGCCCCCCATCCTAAAATGTGGACTGTCTTAATCTTGTGCATCAATCACAACTGTCGGTTGCCTCTAGGGAAGGGAGAGTCATGTCTCTCTAAGATGGCCCATACTAGGTCCACCATACTCTTGAGCAGAGCTTCTCAGCTTTCCGAATGCTGCCACCCTTTAACACAGCTCATTGTATTGTGGAGCCTGCCAACCAAACAATTAGTTCATTCCTATTTCATAACTGTAGTTTTGCTAATGTTATGAATCGTACTGTAAATATCTGATATACAGGGTGGTCTTAGATGACTCTTGTGAAATGGTCATTTGAACCTCAAAGGGGTCATACCTCACAGGTCGGGAAACACTGCTCCAGAGAATAACCCCTCACCTATGAGTATATAAGCAGCACAGATTACACTTGATAGTGTCTTTTTAAAAAGAGGATACTGAGTTGGTAGTGGGAAAATGAAGGGGGGAATCTTGAAGGAATTGAGGGAGGAGTGGAGGGCGAATCTGATGAAAATACATGGTATGAAATGCTCAAAGAATAATAAAAATACTATGTTACCCCCCCCCCAACATGGTGTGTGTGCATGAGTGTGTGTGTGCACATGTGTTTATGCTTGTGTGTGTGTGCCCGCACATGTGTGCACGCTCAGGCATGTGTGTGCCTGCATCTTGCTGTAGGAGTGTGTGATCAAAGATGCTACCATATCCATCTTTACTTGGGGCCCTGGGATCTGAATTCATGGACTCCTTTCTTCCGTGTCTCCTCAGAGTCCAGACATCTTCAGGATGTTTTCTTTATCCTACCATCCAAAAGCTCCTCATGTTCACCAGAGGAAGCAAGGACCAGCTTTACTGAGAAGAGAAGAGGGCACAGGGACCTGGCAAGGCACTAATTACCCACATCCACTAACCATACAGAGGCCATGTCTATTAGTAGGAGATAGGGCAGAGAAATGGGCCCAAACCACTTGAACTGTGGCCCTGATTCCTCCGCCCTGATTCCTCCACCCACTCTCTAGCTGTATGACTTAGGACAAGCTCTCTGAGTCGTCACTGCTGTGTAGGGCAAGTGTGTGAAGTCTCTGTGTAACCCGTGCAGCATCGGTGAGGAGAAATGCAGCTGAGAATCAAAAGTGTACTGTCCACCGGGAAATGCTCACACTTAAGAATGATGCCTAATATTTGGTTTTCACATCTAGCCTTCATTTTATGGCGTCAGAGTCTCTTGGTGTGCACAGTGCACATAACCCAGTAGTAAAGGCTTTCTAGGAAGAGTACATAAGGGGCAGCCTGGCAGCACTTCCCAGTTCTCATGCGCTTGATCTCGGTGATGTCCAGGATGTTAGAAAGGACTGTGGATTCTGGAGTCAGACTTCCAGAAAAGTCTTTCTACGTGGTTCCAGTTCTCCCGCCCACCAACTCCCCATTTTACCCTCACACGCATGCGTTGACAATTTTCTTCACTCAGTCTCCTCTAGCCTTCAAGATCAAGACGTGTCCTCTGGTGGGTTTGGACCCTGTTAGACTCTGCAATTCCTTCCTTGACCACCCACCGAAATCGCTAAGAGAAACTGGTGCTAATAAAAATCTTTAGCTGACACTAAGGGTGGAGAAGAAGCTCTTCATTGCAAGTGGATTTGTGAATCGAGGAGAGCTGTATATGAGTGTCTGAACTTCTGTGGCTATAACTGGGGGAGGCATTGTGCCCCAAGTTTCACCCTTGCAGGAGGTCACTGACAGGATGCCTCGGGCTCTGTTCATACAGAGAACAGCATACTCAGATCCTCTAGCCCCTGGAATCTTCTAGTTGCTTATCCAGCCTTTCACCAACTATTTGAATCCCAAGGAACTTAGAGAAAAAGCCAGTAACCAAGGTAGACTTGTGCAGGCAGCTCAGCCGACCTCCCTGTCTGCCCAGGACACCAACGCAGCTCTCCAAACCACAGATCTCTGCCTTCCCTATGTCCCCACCACCAAGTTCTGCAGGGGACGGAGTATGGAAGGTCTCTAACAAGCTCCAGGAATGAAGATGACCCATCCTGTTTTGATAAAGGCAGATCACAGATTTCCTATCACCAAGGTCATTACCATAGTTCCTCCTGTTCTCTGGACCTTTCTACCCTCTCCTATGGTTCACAAATGGTTGGTTCTGAGATGCAGACTCAGCTCCAAGTTCTCATCAGACACATGAGGGAAGGCAGACAGTTTGGGAGCACAGTGGGGTATTTCAGCTGGCCTCTTGGAAGCCACGCAGGATGCTCCTCACTTACTCCTGTTCTGTCCCAAGGTTCCGCAGGCGCTAATATGACTTCCCATCATGCCACCTGCCCTTCTCTGCCAATGGTTGTTTCCCATCTTCCTGTTCTTACATTCATGCTTTAATGACCCGGCACCACATCTGATACTCTAGAAATTTCATGGACATGAATGTATGATGCTTTTTACTCCTTCTGTCCTTTCTCCTCCTCCTCCTCCTCCTCCTCCTCCTCCTCCTCCTCCTCCTCCTCCTCCTCCTTCTCCCGGCTCTGCTTCCATTTGAGGATAAGACCTTGCCCATCACTTATTCTCAGCATCTTAGCCGACCTGAGTTTTGCATTCACTTATGCTCGCTGAAAACAGGAGTTTCTGAATAGGGTTGAGAGTAGTCCTTGACTGAGGGAATAAACATTGATAATTTAGAAGGCAGTTTGAAATTATGTCCATGTGATGGCATGTTAGTTGTCCATGTGACACAATCTGTAAACACCTGGGGAGAGAGTCTCAGTGAGGGTTTTAAAGGTCAGACTGGCCTGTAGACATGTTTGTATTGCCCACTGTGGGCAGGACCACTCTCTAGGTTTGGGTTTTGGTAATTATGAGCATAGCATTAGGGCCTGTATGCATTCGTTATTCTCTGCTTGACTGTGGATATCATGTCACTAGCTGTTTTATATCACTTTTACCTTGATTTCCCTGCTGTGATGGACTGTAATCTGGATCTGCAAACTAAAAACCACATTGCTTTTCATCAGGGTACCTTGTCACAGCAGCAGAAGTGAAGCTAGGACAACGAAGGTAGTTTTCCTCTCAGGGCCTATGACCTCCCAGGATATGAGTTTGGCTACACTTCCAGTATGCTTCCTTCTGTAGAGAGGGTCTCATATCCAGCCAGGGAGTAGCTGTTTACTTCCATGTGGTCTTGCTGTGTGTGCATGTCTTTGTGTGCACACACATGCTCATCAGCACATGCCCTCTGTACAGTGAGCAGTGGGGCAGAAGCAATGCTGTGTGGGACACACTCACTCATTTCTATTGTACCTATAGAGCCATCCCAGACCAGATACCACTGTGTCTGTACAGCTGTCCACAGTGTGAGGAACCACACTAGCAAGTCCCTGGGCCAAGTGCAGAAGCGCAGCGCTTAGACAGTGGGACGACAAGGGATTCTCTCTTGGCTGTGATCAACCCTCCTGGCTTTATGCTCAAACCAATGGAAAGACTCCCTCCTTGCTCTCTGGCCCATCTGCCTCATCCAGTGCCACAGAGCAGTCGGGGGAGGGAATCAATGCCAGTTCCCACCGTTAAAATGCCAGAAAGGCTGAAAACAAACTGTAATTGGTCTTGCCAGGACCCCCCTCAAGGAAATAAAACATATCAAACTATACATAAAATGAAAAATATGGAAGATTCCAACATCAGATGTGTCTATGATCTGTTATTGATTTTAGGACATCAGATGGAGTAAAAAATAATTTTCAACCTTGCCCTGTTTGCATTCTGTTATAATTTTGAGATGGATTTTGAGAAAATGTTTGAATATTCTGCATCATGAGAAACCTCAAACATAACAAAGTATGTGCAGGTAAATGATTTGTGTAAAAGGTACAAAGAATGAAAGCTGATATGACAATTTGAATGAGAATGTCCCCATAGGCTCAGGTCTTTGAACACTTGGTCATCAATTAGTGACATTGTTGAGGGGTTTGGGTGTGTGTGTAATAGGGTGCTTAGGGAGTGTGAGCTAGTGGGGGAAGTACATCACTCAGGAGTGAGCTTTGAGAGTTTAGACTGGCCATTTCCAGTTCTTTCTGCTGCCATTCATGTGTATGGCCCAAGATGCATGCCCTCAGCTTGGCCTGCTGCCACACTTCCCCACTGTGACAGCAATGGACTCTTATCCCTGTAGAACCGTAAGCCCAAATTAAACTTCGGTTATGTTTCCTCAGCCATAGTGTTTTATATGAGCAACAGAAACGGAACTATTGCAAATACTGAACTCTGTGCATAACCACTGAAGCCTCACTTGCTTTCTCTGGGAGCCTGCAAACACTACCTATAATTCAGTGTGTGTGTGTGTGTGTGTGTGTGTGTGTGTGTGTGTGTGTGTGTATTCTCCCCTTGCTACATGCCTCAGATGAGATGTATTTTCAACATTTGAACCTTTTGTACACGCTTTCCAGATGGGTGAATGAGCCTGGTGCAGCTTTGCCTCCTATGGTTTGTGGCGCCCATGTGCTTTCTCCAGTTATCCACCTTCCATCAGTGTCCCACCTTCTTTCTGGGGCCATTTTCCTGCCTTGTGCTCAGGAGGAGGGCCATTAGTGCAGGCTAGCAGGAAACGCTTCTCTCCTTGTTGTTCACTTCACTGAAAGGCATTTCCGCTGACACCCCATGCTAGCTAAAGGTTGTTTACTCCCAGCATTCTGCAATAGGAATGTCCTGTTCTTGAACTCCCACCGGTACCCTGTGGGGAGATCAGATGCCCCCTGATTGTGGCTCTTTGTAGGCCATTTGTCTTACATTCTTGGCCATTTCAGCCTGAGATTCTGCTTGAGATTCGCTCTGAGAATTGGTGGTCTCATCAGTTCAAGAGACTTTTCTACATCTGTTTGCAGCACTCTGTCTTTTCACCGCAGTCCAGCTCAATGCGCACGCTGTAGTTTCCACTCAGGTTCCTCCCCCCGCCCACAACTCCCGCTTCCACTGCTCCCTCCAACTTGTCTACACTCAGCCTGTTCTTACCAGATTCACCTGCATTTCATCATTTCTCTCCTCAGTAGCATCTACTCTGCCTTTCATATCTCTACTGAGTTTTCAATTGCCTCTACCACAGATTCATTCTCCCCAGATATGCTTGCTGCTTCTCTGTTCTGATTTATCCATTTATATAGCTCATTTTCCTTCTCTTATGTCTTCAGGTTGATTTTTTTGGGGGGAGGGGGAAAGCTATTAAGTATTAAGTCTGTGCTATGCTTTTGTCCAGTGTCTTCTGGTTGCTTCTGCTGGGTGTGGTTTCCAGACTCTTCCTCACAATCCCTGTTTACTTATTTGTTCTGTGATTTGTTTCCCCTTCTCTTTATACTCATACATTTGGGAACTTTCTTTGGAGCCTGAGGCCCTTTCTTTGAAGCGTGTGCCTCTCTTGAAAGCCTTCTCTTTGAAGGTGCTTTAGCCTTGAGAAGGTCTGCATTTTACTCCTGCCAAATGCCTGGGGCCACTGCCAATCTGGCCCCAGAATGTCAAATTCTTAGCTTGATGCTCTGCAGCCCACATTCATGCTAAGAACTGGAGCCCAACCCCGTGTGAAGGACAATAATAAATTCTCTGAACTCTCAAAGAATGCTTTTTTCTCTTCTTCCCGGAATCAGAATTGAGACAAGATCAGTCCCCCTGAACACACACACTTTCGAGGTCACTCATTCACTGATATTGCAGGCCTTTGAAGATGCCTGTGTGATGTGAGGTCTTCTCCCCCCCATCAGCTGACCATCATCCCTGAAGCAGCCAGACAGCCTTCAGATCCTGAGAGCTCTGGCAGCCACCTATCTGGACCGTGCTCCCTCTTAGTTTGTGTTTATTTATTTTCTTGGTGATGTGGGCCTTTCCCTAAGCCACGACCCTAAAAGAACTGGATACTTTGTTGAGATTTTTTTTTTGTCTGTTTTGAAAGGAGAAAGCTTGAGAATATCCCAGGAGTCATGATGCTAAGCCTCTACAAGCGATACCATCGGACCATCCACAGAAGCTACAGGCTCTATGTGCACTGAGTGGGCAGAAACAGAAGGGAAGGAGAAAATGACCAACATTACCAGCTGCCTGCGGTGGCTTAGCCACCAGATCATTCACATCCAATACTTTGAAATGTGTGCATTTTTCCCTCAGAAATTGAGCCCCTTGAGTAAAGAACTGATCCCCCCAACATAGAGAAGAATTGGTCCCCCCAAAATGCTGATGCACTGCAACCCACATCCACTTTCCCTGAGTTATTGATCAGTTCTCTATTCATGACCATTTACTTCCTATGGGAACACTGTTCTATAAAACTCAAAACGTTTTTCAGTGTCTCCTTAACAGCAGAAGATAGAATGTTGTCCCCTCACTCTATGTCACACAACCTATGATGTTCCAAAATCTTTCATCTATTTTACCTAATTTTCTCTTCTATATGCCTTTCATCTATCATCCATCCATCCATCTATCTCTCATCATCATCATCATCATCATCTTTCTCTCATCTTTCTATCCTCTAACTTTCATCTAGCTATCTTCTTACTGATCTATCTACTTACTCATTATTTATCATATATATATATATATATATATATATATATATATATATATATATATA
>OU015745.1:139960669-139980669 GCA_907169655.1 Acomys percivali | reverse complement strand
AAACTTGCTCATAAACCTGGGTTCCTAATGTGAGGGTTATCACTGGCCTATTGTTAGATACAGTACCCTATTTTTAGACACGTTTTCTTTTGAAAAAGACAAGAAAATCCTTGTGATTTGTGACTTGAACATGTAAAGGAAAGATCAGTGTCCCAAGAGCAGAGTCGTAACACAAATCTCTCTCCATCCATGTTGGAAGCCTCTTACATGCGACGTCTGTTTCTTCATGGGTCAAAAACAGTATGGATTTTCCTTTAGGGCTACACGACCAGTGTTTCTCTGACCACTGATATAAATATGCCTCTAGTGTTGGGAAAATGACTGTCCGTGACTGGGAGGAATATCAGCGTGAGGGTGAGCTTCTGTCATCTTTAGCAAAGCATCACAAAGCTTTGATAATGTGAGAGAAATGACATTTTTTCCCATTTGCTTTGTCAAAGAAGCCATGAGCGTGGTCTCTAGTATCCCTGCTCTGGACCTCGGATCGTATATAAACTAGTCATGGGAAACTGCCTGTTTTCATTAACCTGCAGCTGTCATCCCATTAACAAATCCGACTCCAGGCTCCAGCCCATACCTCACCCTCTTCCTTCTCAGCAGGAGTCTGTGGAAGTGCTTTCTTCATGCTGTCCTGGGAAACCGTGGAAGGCTGGTGCGTTAAGTATACGTTAAAAATGCCATAAAACACTTATCTCCCACTTCTTACTGAAATCACTCTACCCTGCTCTACTTCCTACTAAGCCATTGGAAGGTTTCACTGTGGAGTCAGAAGTGACGGTGCAGGAAGGAGAGTGAGGTAGGAGGTCCCACGTTTAAGGTAAGCCCGGGCTAGAGAGCGAGTTCAACTCTAGCCTGGGAAACTCAACAGGACCTTTGTTCAAAAAAAAAAAGAAAAACAGATGCTAGATAGATTATTTGGTGGTTACAAGTCCTTTCTGCTCTATCAGTGGGTCTGAGTTCAGTTCCCGGAGACCATATGGGAATAGGGAGTAGTCTGACACCTTCTGATCTCTTCAGACACCTGCACAACACACACATACACCACACTCGGGAAAACAGTCGAGATTTAAAAATTCTTCAAAAAGGAATGAACAAACAAAACTCAGTGGTAGAGTGCTTCCCTCCCTCAAGGGGGCCTAGGGATTTTACCTTTGTGCATGGAGTGAGGTACAGCAAGGTCTAAATCGGACCCATTGTGAGGACCAACTGCAGAATCAAGGGCACAGCACCATGCGGGCCCATGGACCCAGCCTGACTGAGTAAGATCCCAATCACCTCCTCAAAGGCCCAAGTCACGGCTCTGTTTGTCCCTCCTTGGCCCTAGCAGAGAAACAGATCCATACTTTCTCGTGTTTGATCTTCTAAGCAGAATTACAGAAATGAGAAACAGTAGTGATGGAATACAGACTAGTTCTTTAGTAATGAGTGCTGATGGTATCAAAACAGTGCCTTCACAGCAAAGAACATCTTGTCATGAAGACCCCTACTCTCGGGGACATCCCAGCTGTCCCATGACCAGGGCAGTCAGTTCTCAGTTTTGCCCACTGCCCCCTAGTTACAAAGTGCATTCCCCTCAAACACCCATCTCAGCACGACTCAGCACGACCGCCTTCAAGAACTGTCAAGATCTCACAGTTCAGTTTTGATTCTCCCACACCAGGAACCCCCTCCGTTGCCTCCTCAGGGCCCACAGTGACCTGTCCTTTCCAATGCTAACTGTGGTTCCTCTCTTTGGCTGTGAGACCCATTGGCTAGGCTCCCCCCTGCCAGGTGACAACTTCCTTTGATCTTTAAATTTGTAGGTTTCCATTTTTCAACCTTTCATTCTCACAGTGTCCCCAGTGGGCAATGTTGCTGTTATTCTTGTTCAGAACATAGAAGCTAAGGCTCAGAGAGGGTCAGCATTTGTGCAAAGCTCACACACACACCCAGCATTTGTGCAATATTCATTCACACATCCAATATTCATGCAATGCCTGCACATCCAGCGTTTGTGCAAAGCTCACACACACACACACACACACACACACACACACACACACACACACACACACACACACACCCCTTTTGTGCAAAGTTCATAGTCCAGGAGCCAGAGAAGCAGTTGTGTGGCTGCAAAGCCACCATTGCACAGGCATCTTCCCGCAGCTCCATTTCAATACCTATCCTGTCATGACTTTGATCTCCATCAGGCAGTTTCTAATTGCATCCTTTTTCCCTTATCCAAGGGAGCCAAATATATTACTCTTTCACTCATGCAAGTATCCTTAAGGGAAATGGCATTTGCCAAACTTCTTACTTTGGAAAATACTCGGAATGGTGTGTCCTCTATGAAAAAAAAAAAAAACAAAAGAACAAACAAACAAAAAAAAACCAACAACAACCAAAAAACCTCATGCAAACAGACTCCTAACACTGGCACCCACTCCAAAAACAGAGTTTACATGTTAGTGAAAACATGTAAAGTTGGTGTCCTGAGATAAGTCTGTATCATGTACACCATAATAAACCTAGCTAATAATATACCAGTGAGTTACTGAAAGCATAGAGCTTGTGTTTGCCACATGTGTGCTTATATGGAGGTGAGTTTAAGGTGATGCATATGTTAATTCCCTGTGAGTTAAATTACATTTCTTGTGCTTGTACCTGATAAATGCAATGCAAGGAAAGGACGTCTTACTCTGGCTCCCAGTGGGAGTTGACAGCAGTCTACAAGAGCAGGGACGTCATGGTGGCAGGAGCCTGAGGCAGCTGGTCAAATGGCGTGCACACTCAGGAAGCAGAGGATGAGGAACTCTGGTGCCTAGCTGACCTCCTGCTTTTTATCCAGCCCCAGGACCCTACGCCATAGGATGGTGCTGCCTGCATTCAGGTCCATCTTCCCACCTTGATTAAACCATTCTAGAAGCCCCCTCACAAACACATCCAGATGTTTGTCTCCTAGGTAACTAGATGTCATCATGTTGACAGGATGACCAAGCACGGGATGGTTGCGATAATCATTTCACAATGCTACTATATTGAAATGTCACACTGTATACACTGTACACTTATAATTTTTATTTCCCAACTATACTTCAATCAAACTTGTAAACAAAATGCTGTGAAGGTACAGATTTGGAGGTAGGGGCATGATGGGCAGGTCAGCCATGAGTGTGTACTGCACCAATTTGCAAGCCCCAAAGCACTTCTGCAGCTGGTTTACTCATTTCTTTCAGTCTTAAAGCCTCCCGAGACCTCCCACGTAAATACCTGTTGAATTCTCCAGGGACTGATTTGTGTGAGTGGATTTATTTGTGAGCAATTTCACTTGGATTGTCTGTGTCCTATGCAAAGATTACCGCATGGGGGTATTTCTGTTTAGACATCCCCAACCCTATGAGAAGCTTTGGAGAATTTCTGGTTCCAGCCTTTACTTTGTCCAACATTTTTTAAGAGAATATTTTCAAACACGCACAAAATGGAAGTGATTATACGGCCAACCCCTGCACCTGCTCCCTACCCGCTACACCCGATAGCTCTGACTGCTTGCTTGACCCAACTATACGTCTCCCTGTTGACCTCTTTCCTCCATCAATCTTACTGATGCGTTTTGAAGCAAATTGTAGCTATCAGTGGATTTGGTTTGTAAATAATTCCATGTACAGATCATTCTCAGGAGTTCAGTGTTTTATGTTTAGGGGGAAGGTGCCTACAGTGAAATGTATACATCTGACATGTCCCACTCTCAAAGTTGGGGCAAGATGTATAAGCATGTATAATTCAACACCTGCCAAGCCAGAGTGAGGCTGTCAGCACAGTTCTCCCGCGCTCCTTTCCAGTGCATCTCCATCTAATTAAAAGCAGGAATTTTCTTCCTTTTCTTTTGCATTATTCATGGAGAAAGTAACTTCAGGTTTACTTACATACTGTTGTTGGAATTTGGGGACAAGTTAACTATTTAGAGCCCAGCTCTTTAAACTGTGGGTTATACCCTATATGGGGGTATAATAGAAAATACAACAACAGCACAGTTTCTGAATATGCGATGGCCAAGAATCAATGCAAGAGAAAACAAATCCCACGTGCTCTGGCAGAGCTTCCTCGTGTCGCATCCTGTGACTCCACAAAGATATTTGTTCTGAACCCAATGTGGGCGCTTTGCACCGTGGATGCCTTCACACCGTACAACACTGACGAGTGCTGCCCAAATGCCTTGGCTTAGAGTCTACCTTATTCTCTGTTATGAGTTGTAATCTTTTTATTAAAGTGTATACTAGGTGTTCTGCTTATATAGAGGCATAATGCTTCAATCGTGGGAGGCTGAGGCACTCCAGAGTTCTCTCCCGCTATTTCTGAGAATCAAATTAGAACAATGTAGAATGGGCTTGTATTGAAGTTTTGATTTTAAGAGTTGATGACTTGAGTCACATTAAAATACCTCTAAATGCAGTTTGGCTTGGGACTATTACAATTTTTCCAACAATTTCAGAAACGGCTTTTACCGTATTTCTGCCATCTTGTACTGCATAACGTGAAGTAGCAGTCTTATGGTACTTCAGTCGGTACTGATGATGTTCTACATCCGTGCAACGTCACACACTCAGACACGGTATTATTCTTTATGGACATACAAACATGTACATCATCTCATTAGTGCACAAGTTGGCTTTCTTCTTTAATAAACAGTAGAATCATATTATCATCAAAGTAGTGTCATAAACTGCATTTTATTCTTTGTTATCAGCCAATGTTTAATTTGATGGGTTTCATGTAGCCCAGGCTGGCCTCCAACTCACAATGTATCAAAGGCTGGCTTTGAACAAGTGATCATCCTGCCTCTGCCTCCCAAGTCCTGGGACCAATTACAGATATGCATCACTGTGCCCAGGTAAATGTCTGATCTATATTATCTATTCTATACACCTATATACCAGAGTGGCTATAATACACATCTCAGGTGAAAAGGAGTCATGCACACAAGAATTTCAAGAGCCTAGAGCACAGACACGCAGCCGTGAACTGCACAACCTGACTTTCAGAATAACTCACTCTGTTAGTCCTTTCTCTGTGTTCTCTACCATTGGCCGATACCTGGCACATCCCTCTGTGATTGCTTGAGCAGCTTGAACAAGCCGGTTCACGTAAGAAGCACTTCGTGCCTCTCCTGTTTGGCCTCCCCAGCTTCCATTTTTGCAACTGAAGTCCCCATGACTTTGGCCCTGAGCGTGGACAGCGCGGGTGTGGAGATGACACACAGCAGGAGCCTGGAGGCTTTTCTGCACCCATCCCCCAAGGGTTTCTTGGCGGAGTCTGGCATTGCCCATTGGACACGGGGTCCAGTTGGAATGCTAGGGACACCTGTCGAAGCTGTGGTGCACAATGCCCAATTCAAGTCTCCTGTGAGTCACACAGCACATGCTCCTGACGGAGCTGCCTTGGCATGCATGTCACAGGATGCCATGCTCTGCATAACCCTTCCCGGCATGAGCTGGTACATTCCACTGCAATCAGTGGGTTTTTGTTGGGTTTTCAACTTCAGGAGCCTGCCAAATAAAAGCTGAAGAGGAAAGATCTGTAATGATGATGGGCTGTCGGTACTGTGAAGGGAGCAGTCAGCAAGCTGTAAACTTAGAAGCGAGGTCCATCCATAGATGTCCCTGGACAAAGTGTGACCTCTCCAGGATAAGTTGCCCATCTATGGCTACAGAGACACTCTGAAAGAAAAGCATTTTGTCAGGCAGGGTGACCCCAGAGTTCTGAAACCCCTTCGGTGTAACAATGCCGCATGAGCTCAGAAGCCTGTTCCTTCACTTTCCCCCTATGGCTGACAGGTGAACACAGGTTCTAGGCTTTGGCTGAGTGTTCTAGAAGACAAACCCAGAACAACATCACAATGGCGGCAACCTTGCTAAGATGTCCCTGTGTGTTTACCACACCCAACTGTTAGGCGTCTAGCGGGAGGCAAATACCTCGCCACTAAGCTATTGAAATCGGAGGATATGCTGAGAGTAGCCATTTTCAGGGATAGAACGTGTGTAAACTGGCAAGCCCTGGGTTCGAAGGACACCTGGGAAAGTGTTATCCTGGAGTCTGTTGGGAGAGAAACAATAAAAAGAAGAGCAAGTGAAAGCCGAGTGTGAACCACCTGACCTGGTTTCCCGAGGAGCCAGTGAGGCAGGGAAGGCGAGCATCATTGTTTGACTTAACAAATCAAATGGGACACTCAGTGAGAGGGTGTTCAGAGCCTTGGAGTAAAGGTGCACATGGAGTCATCATGTGCCAGATGAGAGATTGTTTATTCACCAGGGCAGATAATGCTCTTCAAGGAGTGGACGAAGCTTGAGTCCCACTGTCCCACTAGAGGTAAGGCCACTCTTACCTGAGAGAGTTGTCTCTTCCTGTCCTACAGACCTGGCTTCCATAGGCGACAACACCTGCATCCTTCGGTCCCTCCATCTCTGTTTGTTCCAAATGTCAGGCGACAGCACAAGCTCCCTAATGAGTGCCAAGGATGGAGTTCACAGGAGCTCCAGTTGGATCTTGGCCTCTGATGCTGTGTAGCATCCTGGCTCCAGGGGTGCCCACTGGTGCTTTGGTTTGATACTGCGTGAACCAGCTAGAAAAATCTGGCACATGGGTTTCAGTTGGCAAATAATTTTGAGAAATGACGACTCTACGTGTATAGTAAATTCAGGCTCTCCTTCTAGCCTTCTGAGGGTCCTGGGTGCCTGAGGGACCTCAGGGAAGGAAGGCGATGTTTGGGAGGGCTATGAGGAGGAAGACACCCTCCTCTGACTTGCCACACCAACCCAAGATGGACCACCAACAGGCCCCAGGCTTCGGCAAACCATCAACATGGCAAAGGGGGCGCATGTCTTTGTCTTCCCACACGGGGGCTCAAGCTGTTTCCCCTGCCCAGGGGGAACTGGAGACTTTCACACCTCTTTCCTCTGTTGCCCGATACCTTCCACATGTGAGACACAAGGAAGGCCTAAACCATTTCCGTCTTTTACTATGCTGATTGGTTTCAGATGCCCATTCTGCGTGGGTCTATGCTGCCAGAGGATCTGACACACCCGTAGCCCATCTGCACAAGCTTAGAGAGGGCAGAGACCTGGAAGCCACACACGCATGACAGAGCTGTGTCTCTCTGCTCCCTGGCAGGAAATACCCTACCCTCCACGCTTTCTTCTACCTAAGCCTGTGACTGTGAAGTGGGCAGCTGCCTAAAGAGCGTCACGTAATGCTGGGCCCGTGGTGCAAGCCCACCAAGCCTTACTTTCCTTGTCTGTGCAATGGGGCTAAATGCCAACATATAAGGGTGGATCAAGATGATCACGGTTAAGTGATTTATTAGGCATCAATGCTCCACGTTGGTTAGCCTTTCGTTAATGCCACAGAGCATTCTGCTTCTCGTGTTATTCTGCTCGCGCATCCGCTGACATACGTGCACCTCACAAAGCTCTTCACTGTACACCCAGGGAAGAAGACAGACAAGGAATGGAGGGAGCCACGGGGTCTCTGTGCTATTTTTCTGAGACCAGCCCTCACAGCCTCCAGTAGCTCTCCTCCACACCACATTGCTTCCTGTCAGCTGTCTGGGGCATGTTGAGTTCTCCCACCACCCAGGCAGCCCCATCCTGAGTTGATTTAGGGAAGGTCTTTCATGTGGCCCCCTGGATCTCCCAACCCTTCCTGGAGCAGATTTATCCATCTGTGTTCCCCTGCCTCTTTTAACTCGGTGCTTGAGTTTGATTTGTTTCCCGAACTTCCCAGCTGAGACTCAAGATGGGGAAGGAAGCGTCTCCTGATGGCAGCTACCAATGTAACGGAGTCAGCCACGGCATGCTTATGGAGTGCAGCTGGCCCCCGAAGCAGAGAAAATAGGGTGCAGAGTGGAACGCTCACCTAGTCCTTAGTTGTGCTGCTGTGTCTGTGGCCCACACGCCTTTTTTTTTCTATTAGGACACAGAACCTTGATATGTGATTAGAAGGTCACATATCCATTGCAAAATAAATAAATAAATAAATAAATAAATAAATAAATAAATAAAAAGAATGGGTTACTCAATTTGCTTATTTGCTTTAATAGATGAAGTTCGTCCTTGGGATTTTAATGATATTGAAATCCTAAAAGTGGAGATATGAGCCTTGCATCTCCCTGGCTGCTCACTTGTGAGTTTTTGATGAGGTCACTATTTTATCTCAACTTCTACTTATTGACCTGGAAGTGGCAATGCATATTTTTCAAGTTAACAGCACAGAGGAAGTTAGGAAGGCATATATAAGCTGCTATGCACTGCACACAGTAGGCTATTTACCGAAGACAATGAGAAGGTACTGATGAGACAGGTCGTAGAAGTTTCCAGAAGGCTCCTTATTCTTACAACCTAGACCCACGTCAGCAGGTTTATTCCAGTAAAGGCCTAGACAGTATGTTTGACTTACTAAACCATACGGTCTCTAGAAACTATCCACTCGGATCTCACAATCCCAAAGCAGTTCCACACGTGCTATGTAATGAGTGGCCGTGACTAGGTACCGACAAAACTTTACTCTGGAACCAAGTGCCTTTGACTTTTCTTCTTCCTAAAAGCCTGAAAAATAAACAACGATACCTCTTCTGTCCCCAGATTTTAAAAAAAAATAGCCATAATGATGAAAGAGCTCCCCTGAAGTTGGGAGAAAAAACACAAATGAGTGGTTCTCAGCTAGGGTGGTGATGCCCCAGGGGGTCTTTGGCAATGGTTTTATCTCTCAAATTACTGAGCATTGTGGGCCAACTTCCCTCAGTAGGTAGACAGGCTGTCATCCAAGTCACCTGCACACATGGACACAAGAGGAAAGCCAACGTATCCTACAAAAACCCTTAGGCAAGTCCACTAGACTTTACTGTAAAAGCCACACTGTCTGCCCAGCACCTGGCACTGCACAGGACAGCTCCTCTCTGGCCCCAGTGATGAACTCTGTCGATGCTGAGAAAACCTGGACTCAGAAGCAGGAAGCTGATGGTGCAGGCGACATACAGGAATGAAGTGAGATAACTCATGTGAAGCCAGCCTGCCCTGGCTGCTGTTTGCCAGGCAGAAGCTAAGTCCTCACTGCCAGCTAATTCATCCTGGAGGGCCTATGGCAGGCTCCAGAACATTCTTCAGTTCATCCGGCTGCAGCTCATCCCCTCTTCACTTTAAGCCTTGTTTCCCAGGGTTGTCTCCTCAGCGGGAACAGGAGTGGCCTTGGACACCTTTCAAATGCGGGGGAGCTGGGGAGCCACACCCTAGGCTGCTTTTTCTATCTGCCAAATTATTAAATTCCTTTTAGCTTTTTCCCTGGGCCCTATTTTTGAAGGCTTTAATTATTTGGGTTTTCACAGAGACTACTCCGTGGGATTTCTCCTCACTTGCCACGTACCTCCCAGAAAAGGACTCACAGTTATCGTCCACTTGGTTATATTCAGCCAATGTTTTTTTAATTAAACTTAATTTTAGTGAGAATTATACATGTATATGCTGATTTTTTTAGCATTTTAAAATATATTTTATTAATTTATTCATATTACATCTCAATTGTTATCCCATCCCTTGTATCCTCCCATTCCTCCCTCCCTCCCATTTTCCCCTTACTCCCCTCCTCTATGACTGTGACTGAGGGGGACCTCCTCCCCCTGTATATGCTCATAGGGTATCAAGTCTCTTCTTGGTAGCCTGCTATCCTTCCTCTGTGTGCCACCAGGCCTCCCCATCCAGGGGACGTGGTCAAATATGGGGTACCAGAGTTTGTGTGAAAGTCAGACCCCACTCTCCACTCAACTGTGAAGAGCATCCTATCCATTGGCTAGATCTGGGTAAGGGTTCAAAGTTTACTGCACATATTGTCCTTGGCTGGTGCCATAGTTTGAGCAGGACCCCTGGGCCCAGATCAGCCAATGTTTTTATAAGTCACCACAGCTTTCCTCTCATGTCTATGCAGGCAGGTGACGTTGGTGACAGCCTTTCTGACTATTGAGGGAACCTGGCCTGCTTGGTTCAGTAGTTCAAGAGATAACTAAAACTCACAGTATTTTTTGGGGGGAGGGGAGTTTGCTCTAGAAAACCCAGTTCAGTCCCTAGCTGTTGTTACCCACCCAGGGACACAACGTGTGACAGAAGTGACAGCTTTTCTTTCTTCATGGTTTGATTTGCTTCCTTCCCCTCCACAATGAGACCTTGGGCTGAGGAGATGGTTGGCTTAGTCAATAAAGAATTTGCCACGCAAATATGAGGAGGTGAGTTCAGTCCTCAGAACCCACATAAACAAAGCCAGGCACAGCAACGCGCACTTGCAATTCCAGCAGTAGGAAGCAGAGACGGGCAGGTCCCTGGGGCTTGCTGGGCAGCCAGCCTACCTCCTCTGTGGGTTTCAGGCCAATGTGGAAACCTGTCTCCAAGGTGGACAGGACTGTGAGGAATGGAACCTGTTCTCAATTCTCTTCACGGTTTACAGAGATGTGAAACAGCTGGGTCATGTGGCAATTGTAGCTTTCTGGGGATGCCACTAAACTCTCCCCACATCTGTAGCATTTCACGTGCCCAGCAGTAACGTGAACACACATTGTCTTTTCTGCTCCATGAATCTGAATTTGGCAAGATTGGCATATTTTATCCAGAGGGTTCCCGAGAGTCAAAGCTGCTGTAAAGTCATGTCCTTGCCCCACTTCATCAACTGAGACTTTGATTTCACATCAGTGGGTAAAATTCTCAGGTCTTCAGCTTCCTCCTTTGGAGAAAAAGTTCATCCAGATGTTTATCCAGATGTTGACCACAAATTATGAGAAAATCCCAACTCAAGATACCAGTTGCTTAATATTATGTTAACACAAATATATTTTTACACACACACATATACATGTTCATACATTTTCCTTTGATACTCTATTGACATTAGCATATACATGGTCACACATAAATTCATACACACACACACATACACACACATACACACACACACATATATATACACATATATATATACACATGCACACATGTGTGCATAATTTTTCCTAGAGAAACATGAATATACATCTCCTCACTCTGGATAGAGAACTGATGACAGACCACGGAAATGGTTCTACAGAGGCCAACTTGACAAACCAATGAGATTACTGGGGTTACTTACAGGAAATGGCTAATGGATTAGTGACAGGAGCATGGATGACTGACTCAAAGGCAGCTAGCTACACCTTTAAAAAGTCTATCCCAGCATGGGTGAGCACTTGTGAAAGCCCCAGAATACCCCACTCAACTTACCATCATCTGCACATCTCAGAGTCACCTCTTGAGTCTGAAATCTCCATCCAGTATGGAATGTTTAGATTCCCTTGCTATTATCTATTATCTGTCTGTCTATCTATCTATCTATCTATCTATCTATCTATCTATCTATCTATCTATCTATTGTCTATCCCATCTATGTTTTTAATTAATCTAGCTATTGTTATTTTAGAACACTTGAGATGCACACATGTTTATGTCACACAGCCAGCAGTGCAGTAGCACCTGTCCCTTGCACACACATTTATGTTGCACACCCAGCAGTGCAGTGGCACCTATCCCTTGGTAAATTCTCATGATATGTCTGTGGAGTGGTTACTCTTATTCATCTCTCCAAATCCTGTCTGAATAACATAGCCATCCCAGGGCTACCTGTCCTGTAGCATCCTTCTTTGCCAATGTGGCATCTCCAGAAGAAATTAAAAAACACAACCAACTAGACAGAATACAATTCTATAGCATTTCTAGAAGAATATTCTCACATTCTACATAGGAAACGTGTTTTCATCCTGTGTGTCAGGAGTCCACTTCACATACAGAGCAACAAGTGTGACTTACTTTGACTTACCATTACCCCAGTTCCTTTGTCTGAAAACATATCTTTCATGCATTTTAAGAACCATGTTCATCAATGTACAAAGTTCTATACCAGTGAGTTAACAATAACCTTATTTGTGAGTGACAATTAAGGTCTTACGTTGAGGAGTAGATTCAATAATCTACTTTTTGTCCTATCATCCCTATATATTCCTATATTCTCCCTTCTTTCTTTTCTTTTTTTTTTTTTGTTTTTTTTTTTTGTTTTGTTTTGTTTTTCGAGACAGGGTTTCTCTGGTTCAAGGCCAGCCTGGTCTAAAAAGTGAGCCTTCTTTCTTTTCAACCCCTATCTCCATACCTAAGAAAGAAAGATAAAGGAAAAGCGAAATCCCTGAGTCTAACCTCTTTTATTCTCTCTGAATAAGACCAATAATAACATGACAAACTCCTGATGAAAATAAACATCTATAACACAAGAAAACAACCAAAAATCTGCCCAACCCCCCTTAAGGGAAATGGGGCATCATTCTCTTAATGTTTCTTCAAGGTGATTTGATGTTTTCTTCAAGGTTGCCAAATACAAATAGGCAAAACATTGTGAATGTAACATTTATGTAATTCCTGATTGATTGTTTCATAGTTCTTCTTGTTGTATTTAGTTTATTGTATATATCTGTAATAATGTAAATGTAAAAAATAAATAAAAATGAGAACATATAAACCTAAAAAAATAAGAACCATGATCGTTACATACTTATGTCATGTTTAACTGCAAGACTTGGACACTTTGACAAGAAGTGGCCAATGTCAAGACAAAATAATAAACCTGTTTTGTAGTTAATCAAAATTCTTCCTAGATGAACAAGGTTAAGAAGTGATATTGCCTTCCCATGTCAGTAACTTTAGAGAGAAGTAGGCTGAGTTAACTGAAGTTAGAAATAGTCTTCAACGTTTCCTCCCCCAGGGCTTTGGCTGGGATTGAAACGAAGTGTTTGGAAACAGCACAAATTGGCATTTTTTTCTAACTGCTAACATTCAGTCTCCCCAAGCAGGACACCTGGTTCGACTCCCCCAAACAGCCACTCAGAATTACAGTCTGGGCTGCTGTTACGCATAAAGTAAAAGAGGGTAACATGAACCCTTTCCGGGAAGAGCTGGTTTTACTTTTTCCCTAGGGACAGCTCTCTTTGGAAGATGGGTTGGTACCGGTGGGATGGAGAAGTGGGTAAAAGGAGAAGAGCAGAGAGGAAAGTTAGCTTGGTGGGACAGCAGGGATTGAGAGCAGGGGCGAGGGGGGGGGAACTCCAGAAAATACTATGAAATGTATCCTTTGTAGTCATCAGAAGCCAGGGCCACTGCTCCCCTTCTTAAGAATACTAAGTTGTTGTAGACCCTTCCGAGCAGGTTCTTTGGGTCTCCTCACCTCTCAGACTGCGCTAACTTCTCTCAGTTTAGCATCTCTGTTCTAGGAGAAGGGTGCAGTTGATGCACATTCTGCTTGTCTCGGTGAGGAGAGGCTGTGCCCTGTAGGAAGTCATTCCTGTGACCACATGCGCATATCCGTACGTCGGTGCGCTTTGTGTCGTGTGAGAAATGGTGCTTGAATCTAGTGTGTGAGGCTGCTGGATACGAGTGAATCGGGCACAGAATGAAGAGCATCCATGCAAAGCCCATTTCACAAGACCAGCTCAGGAGAGACACCAGGCATTTGCCGCTATAACCTCGAGCCCCTTGTGTCTGATGGCCTCCTGTAATATGTCCCTTAGCTGTGCTGGGTAAAGACCAGCAAATGGAGAGCCTGATGGCTTCAGGACCAAATGGGAGAGTCTTTTCTGCATGAGAATTGGAGGAAGAAGGACACTACAAGAGAGCAGCATAGCTGGCGGGCAGTGTAGACACAGTGGATGCAGGGGTTGTAGCGGGGGCCACAGGCGTAGTTCAGAAAACTAGAGAACAGGTTGCAAGGTCTGGCTTGGGGGGAGTCTACCCTTCCTGTGCACCAGAGGGCATCTTGCTAAATGATGCTCCTTTGCTATCTAGTATGAACTCCAAAGTTGTTTAGTCATCCCAGCTAGGGGTCAAAAGTAGTTCCCTCTAATAATAGTAGGCTTTTAGAAGATGGCTTCTGGTGGGCCGACAGCTTAGTGATCAGGGAGTTAAGCTGGAGGATCTCCCTGTCTTCATGTGTCCTGGGCTTAGTGGAGGAACGCTGGTGCCATTTTCCCAGTAGCCACCGGCTTATGGAAGTCAGTGGTGTGTCCTCTTTGCCTCTCTCGAAGCAGCACTTGATCCCTTGAAGGGTCTTCTGGGTTTTGATTTTTTGTTGTTGTTGTTGTTGGTTTTTTTTTTCTTTCTTTCTTTTTTTTATTAATCTATTCTTGTTACATCTCTATGGTTATCCCATCCCTTGTATCCTCCCATTCTCCCCTCCCTCCCATTTTCCCCTTATTCCCCTCCCCTATGACTGTTCCTCAGAGGGATTACCTCCCCCTGTATATGCTCATAGGGTATCAAGTCTCTTGTTTGTTTTGAGTAAGGTATGTGTGTTTGTATTCGCTGTCTCCTATGTGCGTATGTATGTGTATCCACATGAATGTGTAATTATGTAGAGGCCAGAGGTCAGCCTCGGGTGCTGTCCTCAGGAATGCCATCCACTTGTCTTTGAGATGCAGCCACTGACACAGCTGGATTAGAGGGCCAGTGAGCTCTAGAGACGCCTCCACCTGCCCGTGGTCCGATTACAGCATTTATGTGGGTTCCGGGGGGTGGGGGGGGGACGTTTGGACTCAGGGTCTCCTGCCTGTGAGGGAAGCACTTTAACGAGTGAAGCACCTCCCCAGCCCCACTCTGTGGATAGTCTTAGACAGACGGACTTGATGTTTCAGACACTCTCAGCTCATTTTACCGTCCCTCATGCCCTGCGTGTGGCCCGTATGTGGATGGTGTCACTTTTACCTGCAGACACTTGTTTCTGACCTCAGCTTCCACAGTCACTTCCAAAACTCTTCTGGTGGTTCCCCACACAGGAGTCTCTGCTCTCCACAGGACCCTCCGCTCCTCTCTGGCTCCCTCACTGACTCATCTTTCCCGGCTCCGCTCTCACGCTTGGTTAGTGCTCCCCTGGGTTTGTCCTCAAAGCTCCTCACATCTCAAGTCTAGACACTGTCCCCCAGAGCTGGTCCATTCCCATCGCTTTAACTATCACTTCTCCGCGGTGACTCACACACTTACTTTCCCAGACCCATATCTCTCCCGGCCTTCAACCCTTCTTCACTTTCCCTCTTGAACCTAACCTTTTCCTCATTAAAGCCATCACTGCCAAACCTTTCTCCCGAGCTCGTTGTTCCTCTTTTCCTCTGGGTTCGGGAGGACCGCTGCATCATTTAGTTCCCGTTGTCTGCCTCCCATGTGTTGTTGGCTGAGTTGTCCTAAAGATTGCTTGCATCGTGCTGTCCCCTGGCTTAACCATGATGGGCTGCTGGGTCATGGATGCAGCTCACCGGTATACCTTAGCATCCACCAGACTCTGAGTTTGATGGCCAGTACCACCAACAAAGCCACTCATGTTCTTTTGGCTTACTGTTGGTGAATCCCACATTCGCCCTCCACGGCATCTGGCCTTTACAGAGTAGAGTACATTTCAACCCCAGGGCTGTTGCTCCTTCAACATTTTGACCTCTTGGCTTTGCTTGCTTCCTTTAATGCTAGGTCCCTGCTTTGCTTGCTTCCTTTAACGCTAGGCTTCTCTTCCTTCCTTGTAACCACTCACTCTTTGCCTCTTTGTCTGTCCTTTGTAGAATCCATTCCTATCCCTACCAACTGGTTATAAAACATACTTCTGTTTACAGAGCTGACATTCCCGTGCTAGCCAGAGTCCCCACTCCCAGTTTTGTGTGTCCCCAAGGCCAGTTCACAGGCCTCTATCTCCTGTTCCATTGAACTCCTTTACTGGCAGAGCCATAGCTCATTTACCCTCGAAGCCCTAAACTGCCTGGCACTGGTGCTAACACTTACTATATGTTGGGCACCATGGCCAGCATTTGTGTAGGTACTGGGAATTGAACTCAGGTCCTCATTGCTTGTGAGGGGACTACCTGTACCATAGGTGTTCAGCTGGTGACCAGTAAATAAAATACCCAAACAAGATCATCTCTGACTACATCTCTCCTTCTTCCCATGCTAGAATTTGGTCACTTTAGTAAGTCTTGTGAGTGGAACATAAAAACAAAGGAGAAATTCTTCCAATGAAAAAATAGACTATTTGGAACACTGGGGAGGAAGAAAGAGGACATTTTCATAGACATCTCACAGTGTCTAGAATATCTGGGGGTGGGATGTCTGAATGAGGGGAACAGGATGTACTATGTACTAATATTAGCAGTACGGAACACAGTTACAGATTGCCGGTTGTGGGGGGGGGGGGTTGCAGGTGGCACTAATCTACATTCCTGATTAGGCTAAAGAAAAGTATACATGGGATACAGTTGATCTTTAGTGTCCCTTAGAGTTGATATGCTTCTGATTAGAACACTATAATTTGGGCTGCAGTAATGGCCCAGAACTTTCACAGGTGCAGGCTTACATCACCCCACTGCATGAAGAGCATGCCCAGAGAAGGTGTTTGTAGTCAAGGCCACACACAATGGGTAGAGGAATGAATATGTAAATACTGGTGGTGGCCGTCCGAGGGCTTTCGGCACCCACAGCTGTGGCTGCCATGAGCAACCTTTCTTTAGCTGTGCATATGTCTGTGCGTGTGACTATAGCAGGTGTCTTCCCTTCTTCCATCCCTTGTTCTCATATCATCACCATCCCTCACTTGCAGGGAACTGGGCTTGTGGAACTATCAGCCAACACCTCTCCTTCTAGGGTGGGAGCGTGGTGCCTTTCCAGTTGTGTGCTCACTGTAACTGCAACACAGAGAGCAAGATGACAACCACACCACTGTCTTCATTGGAAGAACACTTTAAGGGGAGTCTTATGGCAATAGGAGGCAGGTTTGGCATAGTTAATTTTACATGTCAACTTGACCGCACTATATAAGTGCCCAGATATTTGGTCAAGTGTGTATATGTCTGTAAAGTTCTTTGTAGAAGATTATAATAAGTTGGCAGACTAAGCATCTCCCCTCTCCCCCTGCTATGATTTAGATATGGAGTGCCCAGTAATACCAACTGACAACCTTGAGAGATTAGGCAGTGAGGTCACTGAGGATATGTTTTACAAGTCATACCTGTGTATCCTGGCTTCCCCTCCTTCTCCATGTCCCACCTGAGATGAGCAACTGTGTCTACCACACACTCCTGGCATCATGGCTTGCTGGTCACAGTCCCCAAAACAACAAAGTCAATCAACCAGGCACTGAAACTTCTGAAGCTCTGAGTCAAGTTAAGCCTTTCCTCTTTGTAAGGTGATTTGCTTTAGGCATTTGTTATAGTAACAGGAAACCAAATAACACTCTCTAATGGAGTGGGTCTTATCCAATAGACCCAAAGGCTGACCCTCCAAAGGAAGAAAATGTCACTCCGGCCAGACCACCTTTGAGCTGTAATTTCCTAGTTTCTGGCTCAAATGGAAGTGTTAGCTTTTCTTGGATCTGGAATCCATTGGCTTTATGACTGCAACTGCACCATCAGCGTCTCTCAGCGTCTCCAGCCTGAAGAACTCTGACTAATACTGGGACCAGCATTCCTTTTATATGAAACATAAAAAGTCATTATTAACCCTTAAGCGAGGAGATTTGACTGATCACAGGTGAGCTTAAAGACAAGGAGTGGGTAGCACACATGAGCTTTTTTGTTTTGTTTTGTTTATTTTGTTTTTTTTTTTTTTGAGATAGGGTTTCTCTGTGTAGCCTTGGTTGTTCTGGACTCACTTTGTACACCAGGCTGGCCTCAAACTCACAGCCATCTGCCTGCCTGAGGCAGTCACCATGATGAATCTGGAAAGCGAGCAGTGCACGCACATACCTCATACAACTCCAAGTCGTGATTCTAGGAGATCGTCTGCTTCAACCACAAATGTGTAAAAGCAAAGATAGCTTTTGTTTCACTGAACTCACAGGACCCATAAGCAGAGACTTCAACTAGAGAGGTCCTAACTTGGAGAGGGATCCCATCACTGCACCTTTGGGAGCCTCTGCCTAGCAAACATCGTCACACAGACAGCAGAACCTTCCATTCTGCAGACACCCGAGCAACAGATTCACACAACACAAGCAACAGATGTGAAAGCAGCATTGGACCTTGAGAAAGAAAGAGGATGAAGTTCAGTTTAATGTAATTGATTGGCATTTGGGGTAAAAACTGAACGCCATCTTGTATTGGTGACTTTCCTAGCTGCTGTGGCCTGCAAGACCAACTTTAAGAGAGGAATGTCTTATTTAAACTCACAGTTCAAGGGCATCCTCTGTCACAGCAGGGGTAAAACTCTCATGTAAAAGGGTATGAAAAATATCGCATAAGGGGCTGGGATATGTCTTAGCTGGTAAAGTACTTATCACGCAGGTAAGAACCTTAGTTCAAACCTCTAGAACCAACATAACAAAAACTGGGCATGGTGATCCATATAATCACAGTGTTGGAGAGGTGGAGACAGTGTCTCCCTGGGGCTCAGTGTCCACCCACCATAACCTACTGGATGGTTTCAGACAAATAGAGACCCTGTCCCTAAAACAAGGTCGAAATCCAGGCATGGTGGTGCATGCCTTTAAATCCAACAGAGGCAGGCAGGTCTCTGTGAGTCGGAGGCCAGCCTGGTTTACATAGCGAGTTCCAGGACAGCGTCTAAGAAAGACGCCCGAGGCTGACTGCCGTCTGCCTTGCAATTCTCTGTACTGAGAGCTCTCAAACCTTCAGTTAGATGATGATGCCATGGTGGTGGGGACGCCAGTGGTGATATACATCTGTGTCTCTAGTTGTCTTCAGCAGGTAATTGGCCCAAATGACCTGAGTCACCTCTTTCACTATTCCAGGAAGGCTTCCCTGTGAGACTCAGGGAATGCGCCCCAGACTCTGCAACACTTGCATTCTGGGAAGGGCCTGGAATCTCTGTCTCTCTGTCTCTCTATCTGTGTCTGTGTCTGTCTCTGATTCTGTCTCTGTCTCTCTCTGTCTCTGTCTCTGTCTGTCTCTGTCTGTCTCTGTCTGTCTCTGTCTCTCTCTCTCTCTCTCTCTCTCTCTCTCTCTCTGTGTGTGTGTGTGTATGTATGTTTAAATGACTATTAGTGGAATCCAGGAAAAAAATTATGTTTAATGTTACTATTTCAAAAACTTTTTAAAAATACAAATTACTCTGCTTTTCTAAAGTTGCCGGTAGGATAAGTGTTTCACAGGATTTCAATTTACAAAAGGCTTAGATTTCAAAAGACTACAACTCCTCTTTCAAGTTCAGAGCACTTAAACAAGGAGCCATTGTGTTCTTCTTTATGGGAAGTTAGGTAAGGCAAACCGTCTGATGGTTCTGCTGTGACTCATCCCTCTGTGACACTGAGTTCTCCAGCTTTTTTTTTTCAGAAAGACTGTATCTCTGCCTTTATTTCCATTTTAATTGTACACAGGGGGCATGAGGTGGCCAAGAGTGTCTCTGGACAGGTGTTTAATGGACCTCTATCAACATGTCTGTGGGCCTACGGAGCTGGCAAGCAAGAGGATCTGAGCTCAAGACCATGCCCCATGAGGAGGAGGAGGGGGAGGAGGAGGAGGGGGAGGAGGTGGAGGGGGAGGAGGTGGAGGGGGAGGAGGAGGGGGAAGAGACAAGTGTGGTAAGCGCATACAATCCCAGTACTAGGACTGGTGGGAAAAAGCAGTTACCTATGCTCACTCTCCAGCCTCCCTAGATTAGCTGATAATCTTTAGGCCAGTGTGAAGCCAAGCCTCAAAAACTAAGGCAGGCAGACTTAGAGGAATGACAGCATGGATGTCACACAAACACACACACACACACACACACACACACACACACACACACACATACTTGTGCATACACATATTCTCAGAGATGTTTTCTTAAATGAAATAACTGTAAATTCATAGAAAGCAACAAAAATAATATGGTCTGATGTACCCTTCACTTCCTAATGACTCCTCTTACATAGGCAGATATTCACGTAGGCTGCAGCTCTTACTTGGTTTTCACCATTGTTGCATACATTCCTCCCTCCCTCCCTCCCTC
>OU015745.1:139937622-139960659 GCA_907169655.1 Acomys percivali | reverse complement strand
CCGAAGAGCAGCCCCTTTCTGTTTCCTTCTGTTCCTGCATCCCACCATACTGATTCCATAATGACCACCAAACACTTGCATTTCAATTTTGTCCTTTCAAGAATACCTATACTGTAGGAATGGGATCCAATAGCGTATGCCTAAGGAGGCTTATTTTTTCAGTAGACACTACATCCTTGAGGTCCAGCCTGAGTGATATTTTCATTTATTTTGCATCTTTTCTTCTACCCTTCCTCTTTGGAAGCTATATTTTCTTTTTCACTTCCTCTTTATAAGAATGAAAATAATTATCGAATGGCTGAGAAACACTTAAAGAAATGCTCAACCTCCTTAGTTATCAGGGAAATGCAAATCAAAACAACTCTGAGATTCCATCTTACACCCATCAGAATGGCTAAGATCAAAAATTCAAGTGACACCACATGCTGGTGAGGATGTAGAGAGAGAGGAACACTCCTTCATTGCTGGTGGGAATGCAAACTAGTACAGCCACTTTGGAAATCTATCTGGCACTATATCAGAAAACTTGGAATAAGACTTCCTCAGGACCCAGCTATTCCACTCCTTGGAATATACCCAGAAGATGCTCCAGCATACAACAAGAACATTTGCTCAACCATGTTCATAGCAGCCTTATTCATAATAGCCAGAACCTGGAAACAGCCTAAGTGTCGCTCAGTAGAAGAATGGATAAAGAGACTGTGGTACATTTACAGTATGGAATACTACTCAGCTATTAAAAAGAAGGAATTCCAGAAATTTGTGGACAAATGGATTGAACTAGAAATGATCATGAGTGAGTTAACCCAGAAGCAGAAAGAGTCAAATGGTATATACTCACTTATATCTGGACACTAGCCCAAGGGGCAGGTCCCATGAAAGTCTTCACTTACCAGGAAAATGGGACAAAGGGGAGGACATCCTATTGGGACTGTAGGTGAGAGAAGCATGGGAGAATGGGGAAATAGAAGGATCCAGAGGGTCCTAGAAGCCTACAAGAAGAACATTATGATGGGCAGATCTGGGCCCAGGGGTCCTGCTCAAACTATGGCACCAGCTAAGGACAATACGTGCAGTAAACTTTGAACCCCTACACAGATCTAGCCAATGGACAGGACATTCTCCACAGTTGAGTGGAGAGTGGGGTCTGACTTTCACACAAACTCTGGTGCCCCATATTTGACCACGTCCCCTGCATGGGGAGGCCTGGTGGCACTCAGAGGAAGGATAGCAGGCTACCAAGAAGAGACTTGATACCCTATGAGCATATACAGGGGGAAGAGGTCTCCCTCAGTCACAGTCATAGGGGAAAGGAGTAAGGGGAAAATGGGAGGGAGGGAGGAATGGGAGGATACAAGGGATGGGGTAACTATTGAGATGTAATATAAATAAATTAATAAAATATATTAAAAATGAAAATATTAGACACTGAGAATATCAGAAATAATGAAAAGTCTGAGCAAATCTAATGGCTTATTTTCTTGACGCCCATGCTCAGAGTCAATTAGAATAAATCACTCCAACCCCAACATCACTCTTTCTATCTGAACAGTTTAGATCAGGTCATCCGAAGGCCATGGAAGATAAACATAATCCACAAAGGACTAAATCACAAGTTGCTTCCATGAAACTCAAGTGCTTGACTTTGCCTGAGGCAATGATTGTGTCATTCCCCACGCTAAGAATCTAATGGCTAAGAATCATGGGATGGATAACTTTGAAATCCACAAGCATGTACCTGGCATCTAAACTTAAACAGATTTTTTTCTACTCTTAGCTCAAGTTGATGACTTCAAAGATAAGAAATGAAGCATTGACTGTAAATCATTTCCCATTTCTTCTTTATCTTCGTTTGGAGGTTTGTGTTAAGATCATTTGGGTTGGAATGGGTCTAGTAACTCTTCAATAGCTTTTCACAATAAGAGAATATTTCTGGCACTGTCGGGAATATTTTCATCAAAATCAGGAGTGGACATTGACAATCAGAAACCTTAACAATCCCTTGAGCACTCTCAAAGGAAGGTTTCCAAAATAAAGTATTGGCAGGAAGAAGTCTACCATGTGTTTTCTCATCCCATGTGGATGTGGGTGGGCCCAGTCTACAGCTAGAGACCTTCTTTGAACCAGGTTAGGAGACCATCCAAGGTCCTGTCAGCTTTGTGAGCTCTATTGCCAGTGTTGATTAAACAATTTCAAGTCTTGAAGCACCTGGGATGGGCAAAATTCTGGTGCCTCACATTTGACTATGTCCCCTGGAGGGCGAGACCTAGTGGCACTCAGAGGAAGGACAGCAGGTCACCGAGAAGAGACTTGATACCCTATGAGCATATACATGGGGAGGTAATCCCTCTCGGGAACAGTCATAGGGGAGGGGAATAAGGGGAAAATGGGAGGGAGGGGAGAATGGGAGGATACAAGGGATAGGATAACCATAGAGATGTAACAAGAATAAATTAATAAAATAAATTAAAAAAAATAAAGTTAGATGAAGCCAAAAAAAAAAAAAAAAAAAAGAAAGTAAGGACACCCCTGTGTAATATGATGCATGGCCGCATGATATCATACATGACTGTGTGATATCATACATGACTACATGATATCATACATGACTGTGTGGTATACATGACTGCATGATATCATATGTGACTGTGTGATATCATACAAGACTGCATGATATACATGAATGTATGATATCATACATGACTGTGTGATATCATACATGTTGTGATATCATACATGACTGTATGATATCATATATGACTGCATGATATCATACATGACTATGTTATATCATACATGACTGCATGATATCATGCATGACTGTGTGATATACATGGCTGCATGATATCATACATGACTGCGTGATATCATAATGTGACTGGATTGCCCAGTGAACACCTGCTGTTATTAAAGGCTTTGGAAGGAGGGCATGGAGCTTAATTCTTGACATAACAAACATAATCAAGTGATTTTTAGCTTGAGAAATGTTAGCCAGAATCCTGAAAATATTAACATCTCAGGCATGTTCACTCCCATGCCACCTCCAGTTTATCTTTAGGAATGTGTTGGATTGTATTCCTGGAACTTTATGTTGTAATTCATAGCTCGACTGCGGCTGCCAGCGCTGACCTTGTCTGTAGGGGACTCGTCAGCACGATTGGCTCAAGTCTGTCGTCACAGCTGAGCTTGTCTTCCTTTAGGGATTTTAAAGTTTATTTACTCTTTTTGCCTTACCATTCTTCCTATAGTCACTGGAGTATTTTCATTCCATTCTACTTGGACATTTCCCTTGTCTGATATTTATGTCAGGTTCGAGCATTGGCGGCTCAGAGCAGATGTGGAAACTAGAAGACAATTCTCAAAATGTGGCTTCAAACATTCAACGCCTTCCACTAGGGCACACGCTTGGTGTTCCCATGCCAGGGGATGGGGGCCCTGGGCCCGATACCTAAGTAAACACCAGCTACTGAAGAAGGAGGGCTAGGCTGCCCAGTCAGTGTGTACCAAAGAACCAAGACAGCTGAAGATGTAGAAGATATATGCTTCTGAAAATGGACTGGAATTATGAGATATTAAAGACTCCGCCATATTTATGGCAAAGGCAGCTTGTCTTTTCTAGGAAAGGAGCCTAACCAAGTGCCATGAAAGGTGAGGCTGGGACACCGCGCGTGGCACAGCTGTCAACCAACGTTTGCAGAAACCGAATCTTAGGGTATCAGTTGCCTGTTAGGTTTGCCTCTACACAAGAAGTTCATAGACTTGACAAAACAAGGGTGGGAAGAGTTGCCACTGTGACTCCCACCGTCGAGGAGAGAGAGCCCAGGGCATCCCGAGCTCCTATCTTCTTCCCTTCCAAACAGGCTGAAGGACTTAAACACTGACAGGGGACAGGTAGAGAAGATGATCTAGGCGTCCCCCTCAGACGTGTGAAGGTGGTCCATGCTATCTGGGACAAGAGAGCTCCTAGGAGACAAAACCACACATCAAGTGCAAATGCCAGTCCTAATTTCATACACAGGCTAATGGAGAAATAGCTACAGGGCAGGAATGGGGAGGAAGTTGCAGGAAAATAAATACGCTCAAGACTCTGTTGCTAAAGGTTTATGGATTTCTTCTTAATGGTCACAAAGGTAAACCAAGTCCCCTCATTCACCAATGACCCATGTGCCCTTCAGAAATGCCACTTGATAAAATGTAAAGAGTGTTTTAAACACCATCCATAATGAGTCTTTCTCACAAAATCCCCTCTCTAACAACACAGCGATTTTCAAAAACCAACTTTTCCCATGGAATGTGCTTTCCAAATGTGAAGTGTCCTGACTTGTAGAAATAACAAACAATCTTGAGAGGTTAAAACAAATGACTGAAGGATTCTTTTCAATTTTCATCAAGCCCTTTGTAAGGATAAAAGGCTCCGTCTCCTTAAATAATGGCAGAGTTACATCATTGATGCACCACATCCCCAGTGGACAGAACTCAAGGTGAGGTGCGGTGTGTGAAAGGAATTGTTTCTTTGGGGGGGAAAATCAGTAATTAAAAATTCTAGACAAAGGACCTTCTCTTTCCAACCTAGCACCGCCCCATCCCACAAAACCTACCAGTCCCCACCCCAAAAAGAAAAAGAGCAGAGTGCTGAGCTGAGGGAATGTGCCGAAGGGCTTGCTATGTTTTTACCATCTCTGAGGTTAGATATGAAGATGTCAGTTGTGAGATAAAGGAACGTTGGGAGAAATTATTTTCAGGTAATATACATGTGGAATCAACTGGTAGAAACCCACGGTATCTAACCTAAGACTTCTCCGGTAGCACCTGTTTTTTCCCATTTCCTGACTATGGGTTTGGATCTGTCTTGTAAACACGGTGGGTTGGTTTTCAGCCCCAGCCCCTACTGACCATGACACGGTCACCACTGCGATGGGAAAGGAAGACAGGATGCAGTATTCTCCTCAGGAGATGCTGCTCTCCAAGGGAGTGGAATTTGGCAGTTGGGAGTCTTGGTTGTTTTTCTCTGAAAACCTGTGTGGACCAGAAAGATGGTTCAGCCGGTGATCATACATGAAGCCCAAGCCCAAGCCCAAGACATGAGCTCGATTCTGAGACCCTTGGTGGAAGGAGAGAGCTGACTTCCTCCCCAAGAGCTGCCTTCTAACCCACACACATGTGCATGGACACTATGACCCCCCCACACACATGCGCATGTGACTCTATGACCCCTCCACACATGCACGTGACTATGACCCACACACACATGCACGTGACTATGACCCCCCCCACATGCATGTGACTCTATGACCCGCCACCTACGTGCACGTAACTATGATTATTGGGTACTTGACAGGTCTGAATGTGTCCACCATGTTGCTGACAGACAGCTGGAAGTTAAACATGAGAACTCGGTCTCAGCTTGGTCTCTCTTGCTGAGTTCCCAAATGTTTGTCTATTATAATTGTCAAAAATTATCAGAGCTAAAAAGAAAAGTATTGTCCTGCTGAAGTTTTTCAAAATCTTCTTTGGCCATAGTCACAGAAGCGGCAAGGGTTCGTCTAAAGTCTGTGCCTCAGAATCTCTGAGTAGCTCCCTCGCTGAGCTCTCACACCAGCAGGACTTTGCAGTTGTTGTGTGCACACTGATGTGAAGTCGTTTGTCTTCAGGCCCACAGCTTCTCCCAAACAGGAGACTTGATGCTCATCCACTCTGTCGAGTTTTCTAAAAATAAGAGGAACATAAATAAAATAACAAGGAAACACATGAATCGTCAGAAAAATGACCCTCAAACTTTTGTCACTCCAATCTGGTTGATGCCAAATCCAAGCTTACAACTGAGTCTGGAACTGATCCATTTTAATATTTAACAAATCTGGGTCACAAGGGAAGAAAGGCTGGCTTTTGTTTTGTGTTAGAAATATTAAGACTTGAACACAGAGCTCAGCTCATCCTAAGGGAGCACCCTGCTGCTGAGCTGCACCCACAGCCCTTTGTTGTTGTTTATTTTTGGACAGTTTTGATGAGCTGTGACAGGCTGGCCTTGAACTCCATAGTCCAGACAGGCTTTGGACTAGCCTTCCCCGCTGCCTCATCCCCTGAATAGCTGGGGTTGTAGGTTTATACCAGGGAACCTGGCTTCTTGGTTTATATTTGTAAGTTTTTTCCTTATACAGCTGCACCTTAACAAAGTAGGTGAGAAATGAACCAAATAGTCCAAACGTTTCCATCTATTTCTAAGACGCTATGTCAAATTTCATTTCCCAGTCGTGAGTCTACAGTGACGCTCACGGGAGGAACATGGGCTTGAGTGTGTGATTCTTCTGAGAAATGCACTCTGTGCCTGACGTTGTCTATATTTGGAATTAGAGTCTGTGCTTCCCCTTTTCTGGGTTGGAAATGTATTGCGCACAGGGAACATCTGGACTCCCCATTCGCCCCTTTCTGCAGCCAGCTGTGCTCTGACTCTGAAGCAGGCTGGGCATGCTAACAGCAGAGAAGGAGCAACTGATAGGGAGAGGAAAATTCTGCACACAATAAATATATTTTTCCTCTGTGTGTATTTGTGTGTGTGTGTGTGTGTGTGTGTGTGTGTGTGTGTGTGTGGTGTTGTACACATACTTGTGTGTGCAGAATATATGTCCATGCAGGTGCAGAAGCCAAGTAAGAATGCCGGGTGCCCTGCCTAATCACAGACAAGGCCTCTCACTGAACCCATAGCTAGGATGGTGACCAAAGGGCTCCCTGAATAGTCTTGCCTCTGTCCTGACTGGACTGGCTTTGCAGACCTGCATGTGACCTTGTCTAGCTTGTTATGTGGGTCCCCACCACTCACTCACATTCAGGTCCTAACCTTCACTCAGCAAGGGCTCTTAACCACCCATCCCTAGCTCCCCCTAGCTCTTGCCCACAAGCATTGGTTAGGATAAAGTTAAGGACTTAGAGGCTGAGCTTGCTGATGGAACACTTGCTTGGCACTCATGAAGCCCCTGGTTTAATCCTCAGTACCACCAGTAAACACATAAGCGTATGGAAAAGAGGACAGGAGGAACATTCTGTCTAATGGTTGCTGAATCTGCCGTCAATCCCATAGAATGGTGCTGTGAAGTCAGACTAGTCTGGGAAAGCTTCATGACTGTACGGCATGTGGCTCTCCCTGTGTCCTCCTTCTCAGGAAGGATAGGTGCTCTGGGTCTCACTGCAGTATCCAGGATGATGGAAGTCTGGTGCACTCTTCAAAGACAAGACTGCCAGCACTCAAGGCATGGCCACTGCTTTTTAGAAATCAGGGAGACACTTTCCAAAGCCACAGCGTTGAATACACGAACCCAGTTTTGAAGTGCATGGTTTAGGGCTACGGCCTGGGAGTGGGCCCTGCATAGATGGTAGCCAGGTTTTGGCGGACACAGCTTCCCAGTTCTTTTGCTTTTAATCTGTTTCATATTTCTCTAATTTTGGTAGCTTCTGTGGAACAGGTGGGAAATTGGTTGGACAAGGCTTTAAATAGTCAGGATTGTGAATGCATGGAAGACACCAAAGTCCAGACATCCTGAAATGTGCACTTCTGACATTCCTGAAGAGAATTTGTTTTATTCTTGTCTACCTGTGCGTGGCAGTGGTGCTGTGCACATATGGTTTATGTGTATGTTCATGTGCGTGTGCGCACTGTGCATGTGGAGGCATGTGCGCATGTGTGTGTGCACGCCCGTGCATCTGTGTATGTCAGAATTCAACCTCTGCCAACTCCTTCACTCTCTATTGTACTTTTTGAGATGCTGTCTTTTAGATCACCATATCAGCTATGTTAGCTGAGCTCTGGGGAATCTGCCTGTCTCTGACACTACCCTACTTCAGAGTCACCATAACAGGAGAATGCTACCATGCGCAGTAGCATTGTAAACAAAGACAACTCCCCAACTCCCTGCCCATCTTCTGAACCGTAGTTCTTTCCATAAGATATGTGACAACTTCCTGCTGGCCAGCACTTGACTTGACACAAGCCTCTGCTATCTATAGATCAGACAGCACCCCTTCTAGGGACTCTTCTGGGGGTGCTACTGCCTTCACCCCAAGATTCCATGACTGCATTCCAGTTGTGTCTCCCCAGAGCAAAGTAAACATGGTCACAAATGCAAATCTCAGGGTGCGTGTTTTGTTCTGTTTTTACAAAACCTACCCAACCCTTTTCTGCTGTTCACAAGATGCATCCATCTTATCATGATAACAAAGGCATTTGGACATGCTGGGTCCCAGTCTGAGGTGCCCTGACTGTACACATGGGGTTGCTATTTCTGTAAAGACAGTGATCTCTGTTTCCCTTCCCCCTCAGTGTGGTACACCAGGAAATGGAGGGGGAGCTTGGCATGGCTTGTTCTATTCTCATGAGCAACCTGGGTTCCACCTAATGTTCTGTTGTAAGTGTCCATGGTCCTCGCTCAGACGTCTTGCCATTTATAACCATTAACTATCTCCTTTGGTACTAAAATTAGACCCCAGTTGGCACATAGGATCAGTTGACATTTCTCTACACTAAACTCCAGGCCAGCCAGGGCTCCATAGTGAGACTCTGTATCTTAAAAGCAAATGGCAACAAGAAAAAAAATACAGTCTGTATAATGTGCAGCTTGGTAGTTTGTTCTGGTTACTTTCTATCTACTTGGTCTAGTTACTTTCTTCTGGTTACTTTCTATCTACTTCTATGCCAACAGTCCACAGTTACCTGATATGGTCTTAATAGTTACTTTATTCCATTGGCTGGGGCTGCAAAAGTTATCATTGGTCTTACTTCTTTTTCAGTTTGGGACCCCAGTCTATGGGGTCCCAGAAAAAGAAAGAAAAGAAAGAAGATGGGGGTTGAGGAAGGGGGGATGGGAGGAGGGAAAGGAAAGAAAAGGAGAGGAAGAGACACAGGGACTTAGAGTCCCGCAGCTCTTGAGTAGTAAAGCGTGGCCCCTGGTCCTGCTGCTGCCCCACGCCTTAGTCTCTCCATCTGTAAATTAGGGACAAGATATTCTCTTCACCCCTGCTTGAGGAGCCCTCAGAGAAGGGTGAGGTAATGTCTACAGGACTTATGAGTGACTCAGATGAAAGGCAGTATGGAAAGAAGAAAGTTTTCCGGCTACACTTTAAAGTTCCCTGCTGTTGAAAGGGCTTTTAATGTACGCACGCGACAGCAACTGTAAACAAGAATAAATGCATCCTTTGTCTCAGCTTCTTATCCCACACACCTTTCCCCCAACAGTTTTTGTCAATGTTGCATCAAGCACACATTCATTTGATTGGGGGCAGCAGTCAGCGGTACTGTGTGGCTGAGGGAAATATGGGACCAAATACCACTGCCCCTCTCCTCTCCCAGGCCCCTAAGCCCACGCTAAGCCTTGGCAGCACTGAGCTCAGCTGGGGCTAAAGTGCTGGCTCCCTGGGCATGGATCTACCTGTGTACTCTGCCTGCTACCCCACTGGACCATAGGCAGCGCAAGCACAGGCAGGTAAGGCACAGCTTTCCATGCCTGAAGCTGTGGATAGTGACTGCAGCAGCTGGTTACTTAATAAATTACACATTAACTCATGGTCCAGGTCCAAACACAAGGGTAATCTCCGAGTGAGGACAGCAGGTAGTCCCTGAAAAGCCAAAGGGCTCAATCATTTGAACTGAAGTCTGCACCTTTTGCCAGGGTGTAGCCCGGTCCCTGGTGCTTTGCCTAGAAATTCTTAAACTGTTTCTCTCAGGACCCAGTTTTTTACCCCCATAAAATTGTATACAATGCAAGATGCATTCAACGAAAGCATTTGCTGACAAATAATAGAGAAATTTATTTTAAAATAGTTCCCTGATACACAGGAAACTTCATTGTTTATTGAAGACCAAAGTTTGCACACTGACGAAACAGATGTGCCCGCCATCTTTTGTACAAGGCACTTGTATTCGGCACTGCAGGACATGGAGCATCTTCAATGTTTTTCAGAGCTCAATATCTTGATTTTGTAATTGTGTTAATGATGATGGCTTCATTAAAATATGCACCACAACACAGTAGAAAGAAGTGTGTTTGGGGCAATTTCAGAAATTGTTGGAAATTCTTTGCTAATCAAAAGCAAAATCCATATAAGAATTTTCTATAAAACTTGAGTCAACATCTTTAGCAGCAGTCTTTTTATGATTGTGTCTGTGCGCGTATGTATGTTTGTGTATGTGTGCGTGCATGTGTGTATGTGTGTGTGTGTGCGCACATGCATATACTACAGGGTACATGTAGAGGTCAGAAGACAATCATGAGTGTTGGATCTTGCTTTCTGCTTTGCTTGAGACAAGTCTCTTGTCATTTATGCCAGCCTACATGGCCATGACTCCCCAGGAATTCTCCTAGCTCTGCTTCACATGTCGTCTGAGGGGTGCCGGGATAGCAGGCATGCAGTCCTAACCAGCTTCATGTGAGCTCTGGGCATCCAAACTCAGGACCTCACACTTGGAGGTCAAGTGCTTTATCTACTGAGCCACCACCCTAGCCACAGATGGCAAGTTTAAACATCAAACATTCCAACTAATCAAATCCAAAGATAGACGCTAAGGATGAAGGGAAGAGAATATTCCACAGGTTTCCTCTAATTAAACCATTTTTTTCTATATGAGCAGAAAGTTTTCTATGTACAGTAAAAAAAAAAAAAAAAACAAAAAAAAACACAACAACAACAACCATTGCAATACATAGCAAATAGTCTGGAACCAGACCTGATGTGTTTCTGTCACAGATTCTTAGGTTGGCTTAGTGTGGTGTCATGCACCATGCAAAGTGTGCATGTCATGTGTTCGCAACCAAGGCTGCAGTGACATCCAAAGACCCAACACAGACGCACTGCCAGCCAGAATCACCTCCAATTCGTTGGGCATTTGATTCTGAATTAGTTTTTAGTTTCTCAGCATTCAGAAACATTCAGTGTTAGTTATCTGCCCCCCCCCCCCCCATAGCGTTCACACCATCCTCATCGGCAACCATTGCAAAATGTGCCTGCAGACAGGGCCGTTGATCCTTGTCATTGGTGCCTGTGAGGCAGAGGCTGGGGCACTTAGCATTTCAGCTGGCTTGCTGACTTAGAGACAGATAAAGACCTGTGACTTTCGTCACCTCTGTGGCTGTAAGGAACAGGCATTACTTGCTGCCATTGCACAAATCAAGGCCCTAGATGTTGTCACCGGTACAAACTCCTACAGCTAAACCTTTGACCAAGTGTTAGGGTCCCTACGCCCCGTTCTTTCTGTAAACTCATGCTGCCTTCCTGTAGAGGTTAACGGGACGGCACTGACTTAGAACAGCCTGGAGGGTTATGTTTGGAGCAAGAATTTCACACTCTGGCTGCAGAGAGCAGTGCACATGCACGGTACACAGACGTACATATAGGCAGAACACCCCCCAGCCATAGAAATGAAACAATAGCTCACAGGAAAGCATGCGACATCACAAGGTGATGCAGGAAGCACATCTCATCACCTTGGACCAGCACTTCAGGTGGCTGTGAGTGAGCCACCACATGGTGACAGGAACTGAGTCTGAGCCCCCATCAGAGCAGCCAGTTCTCCCAGCCCCGCACCGTCCCTCCAGCCCCTGTGGACTTCCCGCCTATGACCACTGAGTAAACACTGCTAGATAACTTGCCCTTGTAGAAGGGCAGAACTGTGGACGCTTGAAAAATGATTAAGAAGAGTAAATGACATCTTTACGAAAAAGGTCAATCTCAAGCCCGCCATGACAATGCACACCTGTAATCCATCACTTGGGGGGCTGAGTTGGGGAGATTGCAAGTTCCAAGCTGGAGCTACATAGTGAAGGCATGTCTCATAAAATATTGTTTTTATAAAAAGAAAATCCTATACCAACCACCATAGTATTATTTCTATCAAGTGCTACTGCTGAAATCATTATACACATAACCTATTGTTAAATATATATGAAACCGATGGCTCAGCTGGTAATGTGCTTGTTTTTAATACTTACAGACCTGAGTTGAGACCCAGATGCCATGTTTAAAATGAAAAGTGAGGCTAGAGGCCCATGGTATAGTCCTAGGGCACCAGGAAAGTAGAAATGAATGTTAGAGTTCAACATCCAACCAGAGTCGCCTATTCGGTGAGTTTCAGCCCAGTGAGAGACAGTGCCAAAAACAATGGCTGGCAGGTGAAGAACAGCACCCAACGTCACCTCTGGCCCTCACGTGTGGATACACACACACACACACACACACACACACACACACACACACACGGACACACATACATGCTTATGCATGTATACACACATGGGCACACACATAGGCACATACATATACAGTGTACAGGCTGTACCTGTGATAGACACCTGGTTAATATTTCTCTGCTCTTGACTTTTTTGCACACACACACACACACACACACACACACACACAGAGGCACACGCACAAGCACACACATGCACACACATGGGCACACATACATGCACACTCACAACACACTCACATACACGCACATGTGTGCACATACACACACAGACACTCACACACACAGGCACACACAGGCACCCCCCTCTCCGCACACATGCACACATGCACATGCACATGCACCCAGAGTACGTGCTGTCCCTGTGGTGGGCCCGGGTTGATCTTTTGCTGCTTTCAACTTCTCTGCAAGCTTCCTGGATTGAGCACGGGAATCGTACGTAACTAGAAAGAAATTGCTTTTCAAGTTTAACTGGGACCTAAGAACTTGACAGTGGATATACTCTCAGAAGGGCTGACAATGCAGGGACAGCACGGGTAAAAACAAACGCCCCTTCCAAGCAGCAGCAACATGTGTGCAAAACATGACCAGCCGCTCAGAATGAAAACTCCAAAGGCAACTCAGGCTCCCTTGCTGGCTCTAAGAGACATAGCGGACTGTTTGGCCTGCTTCATTTGCACCTCAGGCTCCCTTCTGTGCTGTGTCTCAGTGACATAGGCAACTGTCTGTTTTCTACTCCACTGGCCAAGTTAGGTGTCCTGTGAGCAGAATATTCCATTTAATTCAGACTGATTAAAAAGCCCAACCTCAGTGTAGCATGTATCTTAGACTTTGCTGGTAAATAGGCTTGAGTCCCAAGCTGCACTCAGGAGCCAGGGAGCCAACAGCACCACTTCCAAGTCGGCCTCACACCTCCTGCTGCTCTCTGAGTTCCTGCATCGTGTGGAACAGCTAACCTTCCTTGAGGTGTTTGCTCTTCTGCAGCAAGGACATGAGGCGAGGGTGTGTCACCTCCCCCTTGAGACCCATTGTTTATGAAGCAGTATGAGGGTATGTGTATGTATATGTATATATATATATGTGTGTATGTGTATGTGTGTGTGTGTGTGTATGTGATGTGTATGTGTATGTGTGTGTGTGTGTGTATGTGTGTGTGTGTGTATGTATGCAAATGTTGATAGTACAATGAGTCTGGCCAGGACAGAAGCAAACAAGATCGCATCTAATTTCAATAGCTCAGAGCGCCGGGGTATGAAGAGCCTGTTACCGTCACTCTGTCTCGCAGCCTTGTGAAGTGGCCGCCCACACAGGAAATAACTTGGAACAGGTGGCCCAAGGAGCTTGCTGGTCTTGTCTGGCTTCATGGGGAAGGCTTGTGGGTTCCTGAGTCACTGAATAATTATGAGCCTGAACAAAAGGTTCTCAGATAAGCGGAAGTTGGGACAGGGTAAGGCAAGGTGGGCCGAGGGCTGTCTCGGCGTGCTCGCTGGGCAAACCCACTTGATGGATGAGGCCGCTTGGGAAACAATGCCCCCTTGGTGTGTGATCCCCTGAGCTCCCAGGCACCCAGTGGCATGGTGGGAAGAGTGATTTAGGATTTAATGAACTTCCCAGTATTGGAAGTGATAGGCAGGTTAGGCTCAGTGCCCACAGAGATCAAGAAAGGGTTTTCTCACTGTGAGCCTGCCCTATGCTGGCTGTGCCACACTTGAACATTCTGTGCGTCTCTGATCTCTTCCCAAGCTGGAATGTGGTGACATCCTTGCTCCCACATCACCAATGTTGGGAGTGGGGCTCTGCCTGTTAGTCAGCGGCTGCGCTGCGTGTTGAACTGTGTTCCTCCCATGAAAATACGTGCTGCAGTCTTAACCTGAGTGTTTCAGAATGCACCCACGGTCCCTGCAGATGCTGTTAGTTCAGACGAGGTCAGCCTGGCAAAGAAAGGAGCCTCTCATTCAATACAGAGGTGGGTTTCCTTGTATAAAAAGCTGTCAGGCTGGGATGGGCTCCATGTACAAAACTTGCCTGTCCATGAATCTGGCTTCAAGCCAGAGTACCATCAGGGAAAACAAAAGACAAGGAAAAAGAGTAAAGGAATGTTGTGTGAACAGAGAAAGGCACAGGCGGACGATCTGGGCAGCCATGGTAGGGAGAAAGAGAGCAAAGCCGCCATATAAACACACTATTTATGTTTCAGCCCCATCTCCCATGCTTTGTTAAGGAAGCACCAGACACAGGCCGACTCACACTTGTGGAAGAGGTCTGGCACATGAAACTTGACTTTTCACGGTGAAGACGGTGTTCTCCCATAGAGCCGTGAGTGCCAGCATCCCCTTATTTTTAATGTTTTCTGTCAGCTTAATTTAAGACAGGACCTTGCTGAGCTAGCTGTCTTAGTCTGGCCTTGAACTCATGACTGACACACCTGCTTCAGCCTTTCATGTAAGTGGAACTAATTACAGGCCTGTGCTCCCCGGCTGATATCGTTAGGAGCTTGTCAGGGATGGGAGTGGAGCTCAGCGGTGGGGTGCTTGCTTAGTTAGAGTACAGGAGTTAAACATGAGCGAACAGAACACACACACAGACAGACACTCCCACTCACATACTCACACACACATACACATACATACACTCACCCAGACACACACACACACACACACACACACACACACACACACACACACACCAAATGTAAAAATAATTTCTAAACAGGTGTGTTTAACAGAGGGTAGAGAGCTAGCCTGGCATGCCTGGGTCCCTGAACTCAACTTCCAGTGCTGTGTAAGTGTGGCCAATGCCTCATGCTTTGGAGATGAAAGCAGGAAGGCCACATGTTAAAGGTCATCCTTGGCTACTCATGACTTTAAATTCTAGGCTAGCTTGGAGTACATGAAAGCCTGACTCAAAATAGACAAAAGCAACAAGATGAGTGATAAGCCCCGCTTGTGCAAATCGGAATGTGAGACTTTAGGGAAACAGCCTAGGAGACACCCAAGCACAACTGCCAAGTTACAGGGGCCGTGTCTACAAGGGCCTCACTCCTTACACAGCCCCGACCTTGATTGTTCCCCAGAAGGATGCTAGAACTCATTTAATGGTATCCCACACGTGGCTGAGGTTTAGTCCAGGGAATAACACAGAGTAAGCCCAGCTGAGGGAAAGGATACCTGGCTGATATCCTCTCTCTTCAGAGTCCACACCTGTGCATGACAACACACCAGCAGGAAAGCGCAGGGAAGCCTAGGCATCAGAGTCTTTCACCACTGACTTGCATCAACATAGATTTAGTTGGAGGGCCGTTGGGCCAGCCTTTCAGCAGGAACAGCCCATGACCCAAAGGCCCTACCCCCAAGCCGGAGGAAGTCTCTCAGACCTCCTCCTGAAGTCATAGTGTGCCATCTGGCTGGCTCACAGCCTCCAGGCAGACAAAGCGCCTAGCAGGCCTGATATTCCAAAGACATAGACATTATTTCCCAGAAGCCTGGGACAAAGGGTAGAGATCTGCTGGGTCAAGTTTAAACATGTTGCACTCTATGTTAGATGCACTGTCTACTTTGCTGCCCTGTATGCCCTCTCCCAGGGCACACTTCCATAGTCCCATCTCCTAAGGGGAAGAGGCACCTCCAGCCACTCCTAGGGGACCATCATATGCTTGGAACATGCCCTGCTCTGAGCATCCTAGAGACAACACAAAGCTGGCCTGAAAGGAGTGAGGAATGACTGGCTCTTGCCTTGGCCAACAAGGGTTCAAGGTGAGAACGTGGGCTGAGTGTGGCTCTCAGAGAAGACAGAGGAGATGTCGGCCTAGACACAGGACCACCAGGAGAATCACAGCTGTGACTGTGACTCTTCAAAAGCAACGTACCAGGAAAGACCAAAAGTGAATGATGGTCCTTTCTAGCCATGGGGTGGGGGGCATTTTCTTGCTGTTTTACTTGTGTGTAGATGTGTCTGTGCATCTTTGGCTATTCCCATATGTGCATGACACACATGTGTTCATACCTATGGAAGCCAGATGACAAAAACCCACCTGTCTTTTCTTAGATGCTGTCCATCTTGAATTTAGAGACAGGGTCTCTCCCTTGTCTAAACTTCACTATTATGGGCTGGCTCGCCACCACACCCCAGGAATCCATCTGTCTCTTCCTTCCCAGTGCCAGTATTGTACACACATGCCACCTCACCCTGCTTTTGTAAACGTGAGTTCCAGGGATCAAACCTAAATCAAGGCAAGCCTGTTACTATCGAGCTCCCTCCTCGGCCCCTGGGGTTCTGTTTTTATACCAAAACGCGATATGTGTGATGGTCCTCAAAGTCACCCATGCAATGTGGGGTGCCTTGTGGGCACTCTGAACCAAAGGCCCTGGAGAACTGAGGGCCTAGAGAACAAGCTGGCCTGGCCATGGCTGTGAAGGTGAAATGGTGGCCTCTGAAACACCTGGGTCAGCTTTGTATTTTTATAACCATCTGGGTATTTTCATCTAGACGGTTTGCTTGGGGCCTAATTGAAAAGACCTCTTAAATAAAGGTGCTAAGGGCTGGCTTTGGTGATCCATGGTGCAAGTTTTATAGGAAGGGAGGCACTTTATTGTTCTAAGAAGTTCAAGGGCTCATATGCTCCAGCAAGCACACAGCTTCCCCTTTGAAACACACCTGGGTGGAAGCTTTGGGACAGAAGATTAATCAAAATGGATAATGTTTCAGCATCATAAAAATTAAGAAAGTAAATCTCTACAATAAGAAGTCGTCTTTTATAACCATGCTTGTCCAAGAGGGTGTGGGAAGCGCTCCTCCTGGTGACCTTTGCACTCTTCTCCCCGGCTCTAATTAAGCACCAGCTCCCTTTTCCAGAAGCTCGGTGTCCTTAGACAACAGTCATCCTGGGACTGGGCAGTGCTTACTCTGCAAGTGTGAGTGTCTGAGCTGTAACCTCAAAACCTGTGTAAAACAGCCAGGCACAAGGTGGCAGGTTTGTAATCCCAGAGCTGGGGACATGGAGATGCGAGAGCCCCTGGGGCTTAGTGACCAGGCAGCTTACTCTACCTAAGAACTCTCGTCCCTCAAAACCCAAGGTGAGAGGCTCCAAAGGAATGACACCTCTCCCTCTCCTTCTCCCTCCCCCTCTCTGTCTCTCTCTCTGTCTCTGTCTCTCTCTCTCTCTGTCTCTCTGTCTCTCTCTCTCTTACACACACATACACACACACTATATTTTATATTCTGCCCCCGTGAATGAACACTCATTAATCTGTCTAATTTTTTATATTTTGACATCAAACACTGTTATTTCCACATGTTTGTGTATCAGGCACACACATGTCAAACACTTGAAATATGTCTACCATGTAAGCAAAAATTAGAGCAAAAGATAAGAGTCGCCTGAGCAGAGAGAGGTCCCACCCAACCACTGTGGGAGAGCAAGTTTCTATAGTCTACGTGGCCAGAAAAACAAAAAACAAAACAGAAATGAGGGAAATCATTTAGTACTACCCTGAACGCCCTCCCCCACAACTATACAAAATTTAAAGGATTCAGTGCATGGCGAATGGTTGAAATAAAAATATTTTTACATGGGGCTCCATGGGTAACATACCTGCAAACTGGGACCAGAGTTCAAGTTATCGAAATTGTTTCCATGGATGTAGGAGACCTCCAGGATGGAATAAATGTGTTTCAAATCTTGAGTTTTGACCCATCATTTGAAATTCATTCTCTCTGACTTTTCCATAAACCATGCCAAGGAAAATAAGAGAACCAGCCTTCACCCGCACATGGCTCCCCCACCTCACCCACCGGGCACACCAGCTTTCTGATACTGCCATGTGGCAGCTCGCTCAGGAAGACTCTCAGGGCTACAGAGCCGGTCCTACTGGCATCTGGTTTCCATTGACAAAAGCAGAAAATTAGCATCACTGTCAGCTTCGTGTCCCATAATGCATTAGGGCTCTTCTGTGCATTCATTTTGTCCTTTGGCTCCACAGCCCAGCTTCCCCTGACTTCAAAGGTCTTTCTCTGCCAGAATAACTCATCCACACTCAGAACGTAAGAAACGGGGGCCTCTATGCTCCACATGGAGTAACCATGCCCTGGCAAACCCATAAGGGGGGGAGCAGAGGCAGATAAATGTCCTTCCTAGTGGAGAAAAATGGGTTAAAGCCTTAATGAGATGCCGGATGTAATGATGCTACGTTGAGTTTGGAAAAGCCTGGGAATGGCCACATCTGTGGATGGTGGCCAGTTTTGCCTTCTTCTTGCAGGTCACCACAAACCCTACCATTTAGAGCTGGTTGCGAATTGTTGCTCCTAGCCATAAGGGGTCTCAGCAGAGCTCAGCTTTGCAGGGCGTGTTTGTGTCTCCCCAGTCTTTCATGGATCCTTTATGGTATATTAACATCAGGCGTAATGTCAACATTTGGAAACTGTTCGTGACTGACGGGGCTGAAAAGACATATTTATTCAGCATCCTGTTTCTAGCATTGAAGACACTCTCCAGCACACAGCCCACCATATGCTTCCACACGTCCACTCTCCCCCTCCAGGTCCCTCGAGGGACCTTTGTACGTTGACTTCAGTATAAATTTCAAATGTAATATGACAGATCCAAACGCTGAAGCCAGCTCACCCTCGGTGCCCGCAATCGCCCCTCATGAGTCGCCAGCTCTTGCACCTCTCTTAGCTGCGGTTGGGGCTTACGATAACAGCAGGCTTAGTGTGTGTGAGCTGTGTGTGCCAGGCTTGGGGCCCAGTATGTCATGTATGTTAGAAAACCTTGCCAAGAATTCCATAAAGGGCTAGAGACCATGACGATGACACGGACCCAGTAATTTGCCCAATGCCCCCGGGGTTAGTGTCGCTATGTGACGCCAATACTCAACCCCATGGCCTTCGTTTTCACTATAGTGACTGTGTTGACTAGTTGTATGTCAACTTGACACAGCTGAAGCCATCTGAGAGGAGGGAGCCTCAATTAAAAAGTTGTCTCCATAACGCTGTGTTGTAGGCAAGCCTGTAGGGCATTTTCTTAATTAGTGGTTGATGGGGAAAGGCCCAGCCCGTTGTGGGTGGTGACACCCCTGGGATGGTGGTTTTGGGTTCTATAAGAAAGCAGGCTGAGCAAGCCAGTAAGCAGCACCCCTCCACGGCCTCTGCATCAGCCCCTGCCTCCAGGTTCCTGCCCTGCCTGAGTTCCTGTCCTGACTTTCTTTGGTGATAAACTGTGATATGGAAGCGTGGGCTGAATAAACCCTTTCCTCCCTAGGTTTCTTTGGTTGTGGTGTTTCATCACAGCAATAATAATCCTAACTAAGACAGCAGCCCACACCGGCGAATGCCAGCACGTCCTTATCACAGCCCTGCAAATGCACAGCCGTACAAGCCAGCACACGAGGCTTTCTCTATCTAGGCTTTGTGGTCGTACAAGAAGGAGGTAAGCTTGGACTTCCGCCCTAGTTTACCCAGGGTTCTCATGGGTTGCCAGAGGGTCCCTCCTGAGGCTTGATCCGTCGCTGGAAATGTTTCAACGCGCATCTGATGTCTACCCAGCACCATTCACTTAGGTGACAGAGAAGTCAAGTCCTCTTGGAATAGTTGGTGGTGTTTATAAAACGCAATAGTGTTCACAGGTTCTTATTCTCAAACCCACTTTTTAGCGGCTTCCTAACCGCCTTCCCTCACGTGCCAGCTTTCCTCCCGAGCTCTCATGGAATGGCCAGGGGTTGTTGTGTAAAGAATAGCTGAGAAAAGCCAAAAGGCATAAGTGCTTGACTTGAAACGGCTCCGAGTCACTCTCAAGAGAGAAGACTCTATACAATAAAGAGTTCCTCAAAACAAGAGTAGACAGACTAGGCGGAATTAAAAGGCCATCCTTAGGGAAGTGGCTCGGGAAATTCACCTCTCTTTCCGCGGAGTGCTTATCGGCTTGGCTTATGTTGCTGGAACAAAACGCCTGAAGCTGCAAACTTGCGGTGAGCAGATTGTCTAGCTCATGGAAGTCCTCCTCCATCAGGCTTCTGCATCTGTGCAGTGTGCAGTGAGGGTCTTCCCACAATGCTATAGCCTGGCAGAGAAGCAGAACGGGAGAAAGTTACACCCAGAAGGGCCAAGGCAAGGGTTGGCCTTGCCTTAGATTATAGGGCACATAACAACCCACTCTCAGGAGGACTTGCTCTGTTAATCCTTTCCAAGGGTGTTGCCCAATGACCTAATCCTTTCCCACTTGGCCTCACCTCTTAAAGACCCCACTACTTCCCTGTATCTTCACACTGGGGACCAAACTTTGAGCACACGAGCCTTTTGGGGACATCCTCAAGTCACTTCCAGTGTGATCCTCCCATCTCCAGCCCATTCGGTCCCTCAGTAAGGACTGACTTTGCTCATCAGTGGTCCCCCGAGTCCTTTTGTGTTGGAGGCACAGCTGGTAATGCTGCACTGAAGGACGGAATCAAGAGGGAAGTGCACTAGGTCCTGGCGCTCAACATCAGGTGACCTCTGACCTCAGAGAATTTAGAACCGAAAGCACAATTTAAAGGAAATGCTGAACAACTGTACTGCCCAGATCAAACCTACCTGTCAATCGAAGGCTGGGGCACAGAAGAGAGCCCAAAACGTATGTGAGAAATCAAACAGTATAAATAGCTTCTTTGTGTTTTCAGAGAGATGAGGGTGGAATGTGTTGTCGCAGGGTGGACAGGGGTTGCCTTCCTGTCTAGGGCACTTCTTTATCTGCTGTCACAGCAACCCCCAAGTCCTGAGCAAACTGAGGCAGGTGGTCTTCTGCTTCCCACTGTTTATGACAGCCTGAAGGCCTCACCTCGCTAAGTCCTTTCTAGACCCTTGTGTGTTTCTTCTGCCCCATTTTCAAGAAGGAGGAATGAAGAGTGGGGAAGGAACATGATCCTCTCAGGGCAAGAAGACTCGCAGGGGCTCAACTCAACTCACGAGGCCTCGGGTTGAGACCTGAATGTGGTCCCTGAGAGTTCAGCTGAAGGATGCCATGTTGTTCTACACTACTCGTAGTTGAACCCTTCAAATTCTTCTTCCTAGTTTAAATTTTTCTATTCCCCATGCTTTGTTCCCTTACTCTTCATGCCTTCACCAATCAGCGGAAGTCTTGTTGAGCAGCCATAATTAAGCAGTGGTAAGGTTGTCCACTAATTAGACATGAGCCTAATTAGACAGAGGAAATGTTATGCTATGTGGACATTTAGTCAACTTCTTTGCTTCTGTTGAGAGATTTAAACATTGGTGAAAGAGAGTGTAGGGAAAGGTTGGAGAAGATGAAAAACAATGGCAGATGAAGAAATTGTCTGAACAGTAGGCACAGGGCTGGGAGATGGCTCTGTGGGTAAAAGTGACAGCTGAATGCCATTCCCAGAACCACTGTCAGAAGGCAGTATATGGATTCACATCTATAGCCCATCCCTCCTGCAGGGAGAGTGGGGAGGCAGAGACAGAATTTCCCAAAGCATGCTAGCCAGCTGGTCAGACTATACAGTACAGAATCAAACACAGCGACTGATGCTGCCTCAACAGGGTAGAAAGCAAAACTAGTTCCCACAAGCTGTCTTATCCTCTGGCCTCCACATGCACACCATTGATGCACAAGCGCAGAGTAAAGTGTGCCTGCAAATATGCACATGTGCATGTGCACACGTGCGTGTGCACACACACACACACACACACACACTAAAAGAATAAATAAATAAAACAGAATTGCGGTATGGGAAATCCCTATAAGACATTACATACATCTCATGTGTGCCCTAGCATTTGAATGTTTGTTTTCCCAGGGACTGAAGACATTGATAAAATTAGAAAATAGCTCTAAACAATTACATAAATGTAAATAGAAAAACCATGCATAGTGGCTCATGCCTCAGGTAGGCAGAGGCAAACAGATCTCTGTAATTTGGAGGCCAGCCTGGTCTAAAAAGCAAGTCCAGGACAGCCAGACAGCCAGACAGCCAGGGCTACACAGAGAAACCCTGTCTCAGAAAACAAAACAAAACACATAAGTAGAAATGTCATCCTGATTTTACTGATAAGTGAATTGCCTGTGGAGGGTGACAAAATAAAACAACAACAAAAATAAGAGACAGGGTATGTAAAAACATAAAGATTGTACTATGGGTACAACCAGGTCCAGGCCAAGTACATGTTATGAGATCACAGAAATAATCATCCTATCTAAACACACACACACACACACACACACACACACACACACACACACACAAAAACAAACAATTAAATACTCCAATACCAGGAATAGTTATAGAGGAATAAAGGGGTTGGTATATAGAATGGGAGGATGAGTAAGACCATGTGGAATAGGAAAATAGAAGAATGGACAGAAAAATGGACAGGTGAATGGACGCATGGGTGGATGCATGGATGATGGATGGAGAGATGGACAAATAGAGAAAGGGGAGGTGGATGGAGATATGGGGAGGTGGATGGAGAGATGAATAGATGGAGATATGGAGAAGTAGATAGAGAGATGGATGGAGACGTGGATGGAGATGTGGATGGAGAGATGGATGAAGAGATGGATGGAGATGTGAATGGAGATGAGGAGATGTGGATGGAGAGATGGAGAGGTTCATGAGAGGTGGATGGAAAGATGGATGGAGAGGTGGATGGAGAGATGGAGAGGTGGATGGAAAGATGGAGATGTGAATGGAGATAAGGAGATGTGGATGGAGAGATGGAGAGGTGGGTGGAGAGATAGAGAGGTTCATGAGAGGTGGATGGAGAGATGGATGGAAAGATGGATGGAGAGGTGGATGGAGAGATGGATGGAAAGATGGATG
>OU015745.1:139906091-139926004 GCA_907169655.1 Acomys percivali | reverse complement strand
TGTGGGATATAGATGCTCCCTCATGATGGTCCCTGGTCCTTCAGGGCATGGGATATAGACGCTCAATTATGGCTGAACACTTCACTGGCACTTGTTCTCTGTGCTCTGGGCAGTTGTAAGTTTCTGAAAGTGGATGGTAGTTGTTATTTATCGTCCATTACACAGAGAAACTTGTCCAGTGAGGTCTGAGAACTGAACTAGTGGTTAGAGAGATGTGAACTTAGAGGGCGATTTGACACTGTGTCCATTTAGAATGATAATAGTATGGTTACCACTGGGGTTAGTCAACTCCGTGACTCTATGTTTTTGGTCAGGTTACAATACCAGGCATATGTTTTCTCTCTCAGCATGAGCCTTAGTTCCAACCAGGAAATGGTTGCTAATCCCCATATCATTTGTGCCACTATTGCATGCATAGGCACATCTTGTCACACCTCTGAGTGATTTCTGTAGTTTACAGGGTTTCCAACTGGGAAAGACTATTGATAACTACACACACACACACACACACACACACACACACACACACACACACCGGCTTGTACAGCCCCCTTCAGAACTATGAGAGCCTTCAGGGGAGGACTCTTCCTGGTCAGTACCAATGTCATTCCTCCATGCCCTTGTAACAAATGTGTGTGGTGTCTTCAGCAACTAAGAACAAGAGCAATAGCCTGGGTTGTTGGTGAGGAGGTAGGTCTCCAGGACATCTCTGACAAACAATTCATTACTGTTCTTATTTTTTCCGTGTTGACTATCACTGACAGCTGACAGCATCCCTAGCCAGCACACTGTCTCTAATGCCCTTCCATTACGTCTACCTTTTGCCTTGTTTTCACTCAGATTCCAATCTGATCACGACCTCCCTGCTGTCGTCATGACAATATACACCCTTGTAACTATCCATTCTTAGCCTGCCCTCACCATGGAGGTGCTACCCGATATAATCCCCCTCTCCAAGTACTGTGCTCTCCTATACACAAACTTCGCAACTTGTTGAAACTGGAAACTAACACTAAACTTGAACACGGCTCTCTTTATAATTTTTCTTTGTTAAAAAGACCCCGAAATGATTGTAGTTGCAACTAGAGAGGGAACAGGAGAAATTTTCAGAGCAGATTCCAGCACCATTGTAATGATTATACAGAAGAGAACAAGGGCTTCCAAGGGATGGCACACTGCACACTGACACAGCCACACAATGGGACCCAAAGGTCCTAGCATGGGATCATAGCTATTGCATATACTAGCTGAGCATGGTGGTGCATGCCTGTAAACCTGGCTCTCAGGAGGCTGAGGAAGGAGGATCAAGAGTTCAAATCCATCCTTGGTGATGTAGAAGTTCCAGAACAGCCAAAGGCTCTGTGGGATTCTGTCCCAAAACAAAACAGAAGAATAATCATAGTAACATAATCTGTGAACGTGGACTGCTCGTGGTTTAGCTAGTGGATGAAAAGTAAAATCAGATCCCAGAAATGAAGCCCAAGGTGGTTATTTCTGAACAGTGGGGTTTGAAGTAATTTTGGTCTCCTTATTTTTTATTTTGTTCTGTTTTTTTCAAGTCTCCTATAAACATACATCACCATTAAAGTCTCTCTCTCTTTGTCTCTCTCTCTCTCTCTGTGTTGTGTGTGTGTGTGTGTGTGTGTGTATGTGTGTGTACATATGTGTGTGAACAGTAGGTTAACCCTGGTGGTGGTCTGCAGGAGTTTTCACACAGTTGTTTTGAAGCAGGGTCTCTCACTGGGGCCAAGACTTTGCTCGGTAGTCTGGGTTGGGTGACCAGCATCCCCGAGCTGCTCCTGTCTGCCTCTTCCCCAGTGCTGGGAGTACAGGCAGGTGTCCCCTCCCCCTACCTCTTCCCCAGTGCTGGGAGTACAAGCAGGTGCCTCCCCCCCACAACTTTTCATGCGGGTGATGGTGATGGAGATCGGTCCTTGTGCTATGTGATACTGCTTTACTGACAGAGCTACCTCCAAGAGCTCTACACTCTTAACTCCTAACAATCCCTTGACTCTCAGTTTGACCTGCTCAGAGATCTTCCCCTGTGCTGCACCGGGGCCTCTCCGTCTGCTTTCAACTTGTTCGCAGAATGTTCTCTCTGATCATACAGGTCCCGTAATACTATCAGAACAGTTGTTGATTTTATTCTATTTTATCCTTGTTCTGTGATTAGAATATGTCCCTGTCACTTCTGTGTCTCCCTGAAGGAGCCAACCAAACACCCCCTCCACAGCGGCAATAGGTTGAGCTGGCAGGTTTCTACCTATGTGGTTCAATATATTCTGTGTTTAGATTAAGAATATCAAATTCCCAAGAGATTGATTTCCTCCAATCAATTTAAAACATGTTTACTGAACTAGACTGCTTGGTGAGTTTCAGGCCAATGAGTCTAAAATTCAATGTGGATGACGCCTAGGGAGCAACGGACAAGGTTGTCTTTCTTGCCCACATACATAACCAAACAGGCTAGGACGGCAGTGACCCACAGGACTTTTAGACCTTTTCTCAGTAGCTCAGTAGCTAAGGACAACTGACCGCTCATCCAGTATTGTTCTTTGTCTGCCTCTCAGAAGCAGTGGCTGCTCGCACTGGCCTGACACTCAGAGCTGCCCTCACCCTGAGCTGGGGCCATGTCAGCCCAGGCCTCTAAATCACTCTTGATTCTTGCTCCCTTCCTGTTGTGCTGACAATATCAGGAAGCTGCTGTGAGGGCCTCAGCCCACACTAACAACTGGCAGATAATGCTGAGTTGAAGGAACAGACATGTGGAAAACCCCATTCAAGGAAAGTTGTTAGCAAGTGTGAACAATGCTAATGAGAACAGGCCTTTTCCCAGAGGCCCCTTGGAGGAGCTTGGCTGCTCACATTTATTCCAGGCCACCAGCGGCTTATCTTGCCAGTACCATGTGCTCCCACTTATCTGCCAGAAGCTGGACCCCACTGATGTTGACAAGCAGGCCAGCTTGCAGTGCTGGCCACCTAATGGAAATCAGGTGGCGGGAAAGACAAGCTCTCCCGTTCGTTTGCTCTCAGATAGTTTGTGTGTGTGACAGTAGTTGGAAAAGTATATTCCTAAGACCACTGTGGGCACGCTCATTCTCAGGGGCTGAGTGTTCTCGAAGCCCTGTCAGGGCCTATTTGTAGCTGGTGAGTTACCAAGGGTCCATGCCTCAGTGTTCTGAGAACCCTTTGTACTTTTGATCAAACAGTGTGGATGGCCATGGAGCTGACATTGTGGCACTAGGCAGAATTGAACTTGTAGAATTAAATGGAAGAACTGGTGTTGATCTTAGAAAACAAACAGATCACTGTGCATGCACATACTCACATATAGGCAAAGACATAGACACACACACACACACACACACACACACAAGCATACACACAAACATGAGTATGCAATTTCCTGTTAGCATCTGCATACAGATCACACATACACACACACACACAAGCATACACACAAACATGAATATGCAATTTCCTGTTAGCATAGCATCTGCATACAGACACCACACACACATACACACACACACACACACACACACACACACACACACAAAGGAAAAACATATGTATAGAAAGATAGAAAGCCAGGTACCACGTGTAATAATGTTGTTCCCACCAAGAAGCCACAATGACTAGGTTCATACTGAACATTTTCTGGTGAGAGGATCATGACCTTGGCCGCAGACCTTCCCCAACTCTGCTCTTCAGTGTCTTTTCCAAAGCATTCTCAGTAGAAAAAAAAAAAAACTTCACATGTGTGCAACTTATTGGTGGCCAGCATCTAAAGAGTGTGTGGAAGTGTGGGTTCAATGGAAGATCCCTCTCTCTTAATATGGGGTTGTGGTCCCTGTGTCTTGGGCTAAGCAACTTGGAGCCTTGACAAGAGCCTGGAGAGAGGTGATGTTGCATGGGTGACCAGGTGTCTCCGTTGTGTACAGATACTGGTCTACTTTTTCTATAGCTCATATGAATGCTTGTATTTCCCCACTGAAAATCAGACTCCACAGGTTCAAGCTAACAGGGAAACATTCTCCACTGTATCCAAAACACTCAGCAAGGGGCTCAGCACGTTACAAGGGGTTGATGTTCATTGAGCGTGTGGTGACAACTGCCACACAGCAACCCTGCTCTCAATGTTATTCTCAGAACAGAACTTGATTTTCCATGTCATGGATGATTATGCAGAAATACAGTTTCTTCAAGATCATGCACATTTCATGAAGTCAGCCTACTAAAGGGTGCAGAGGATAATACTCAAATAATAGTATTATCATTATTTATAATAATAAATGAATGAATAATGTTCCACAGCGATGGTAATAAACTTTATTAGAAATAGGAGATTTTAAAACATTCAAAACTAAGGAAGAAACAGTAAAAGTAACCAAGACTTTGTCCTCCAAAGCATGAAAGAAATAAGTCTCGGAGAAATTTATTCGAATCTGTAGAAAACAGTGTCGAAGGCCAAATGATTCAGTCAGGGATGATGCTGATGTTCACACACCACAGTGTTAAGCACAGAATATAATCAACCAACAGAATATTTTGATGCAACAAGGCCACCAGCACTAGTCACCCTCACCAGAGTTTACATCAGTAAAGTATAGTGGATGCTTCTTCAAAAGAAATGGGACCAAAGCTGAGCCAGTGAAAACCAAGGACAAGGAAGGTCCTGGTGGCTGTTACGGTGGGGTGGAGCAGGAAGGAACACAGAAAGATGAAAGGGTGGTGTGTCAGTGGGAATGTGCTGATGACCACCCATGCCCACGTGGAAGCTGGGATGATTTCCCACACAGGTCAAACAGATGTTGGGAGAGGCTGGGTGGCAGCAAGGGACGCCATGGGGACAGCGCTGGAGATCAGCTTCAGCCTAAAGAGGATGCCACACACTGGCTTCCTTGGATCTGCTCTAACCAACAAGGGAGCAACAGGGGCGGTGGAGACACAGCAGCAGGTCCATCTGCATCGGCCACAGACAGTGGTGGAGAAACTGGAGTGGGGTTGGTGGCCAGCCTTGGAGAAGTCAGAGCAGCAAACTTTCAAAGAATGGCTGAACGCAAGGCCAGAAGACGAAGCACCGGGTCTCCTCCAGAGGGTCTCTGCGATGGTAGGATCTGGACTTGGAAGGAAAGGGAGCAGTGTGTGAAGAGATGACCAAAGATGAAGTTCTCTGGCAATGCCAGACGTAAAAAGACTGCACCAAAGAATAAAAATACACATGAAGGAAGATGGAAATAAAGTGGGGTGAGAAATGGAGCGTTGTTCTTGGAGGGCTTGCAAAATAGGCTAAGACCTAAAGGAAGGGCAAGAAATGGGAAAATGACAGGGCAGAGCTGTGGAAAGGAGGCTGATGCAGAAAGGCCACCGCAGCTCTACTCAGAGTGTGCTTTCTGTCCTCTACACTCTGTTCCTGGGCTCTGGAGCGCGATGCTGTTCTCCAGATGCTCACAGCCCAGATAGGGAAAAAGTGTGCGAAGCACGTAACACAGTTCTGTGTCTGATGGTAAGCCTCCATAACGCCATGTGTCTTTAAAGCTCAGCATGTTAGAAATCCCACGTGAGAAACAGTGCCTAGGAAAATCATGTAGGGTCTCAGATTGAGAGACACGCGCTAGGGGAAAGCATAGAAATGGGGAGGGTGAGAAGAAATGATTCACTAGGCAGTTTTTGGGGTGCAAGGAGAAGAACCAGAGTTCAGGTTCTCAGGACCCACTTAAAAGCTTTTGCAGCTGCAGGTACTGCCCTATATCCACACCCTTGGTGCTGAAGGCATGAAGGCTCTAGATCCTGGAGCTCGTTGGCCAGTCAGCTTACCAAGCTGATGAAGTCTGGGTTCAATGAGAGACTTTGTCTCCAAAAGTGAATGTGGAGAGCTACTAAAGAAGGCATGTGACATTGACCTTGAGCTCCTCACACACCTGCATACATAGGCGCGCGCGCGCGCGCACACACACACACACACACACACACACACACAAGCACACACACACAGAGACACACGAGAGAGAGAGAGAGAGAGAGAGAGAGAGAGAGAGAGAGAGAGAGAGAAATTGGAGAAAATATCAAACAACTTTTATAGAAGTCCAGGAGGGGAGCACTGGGGGACATTAGCTATGAAAAGGATATGTTTCTCTGAGGAAAGTTTTGGGCTTTATAAATATGTCCTCCCGCAAGCAGTGCTGGGCCAGCGCTCTTGGTCTCCATCCCTTGGAGTGTTACAAAGCCATCACATCCCCACTTAATTTTTTTGCTAATTGTTATCTTGGTCACAGTGATGAGAAATGTAACTAACGTACCTAGGCTTTATAGACAAACTGGGCAGAGTTGAGCTTCAGCCAAAGCTGGAAGCTGTGAGCATTCAAGACACAAGCATGGGCACAGCGTGTCAGCTGTCCAAATCTGAATGAGTTGGACTAGTGTGTTGATCCAGCGGTGAGACATGTCATGACTCTACTAAAAGATGCACAGGAAAAGAAGATGCACAGAAGACCAACATCCAAATGGTCCATGAGACTGAAGTAACTTTAGTGGTACAAGTGGGGCAGTCAAAGGATAAGAGCCATCCCAGCCTCCAAGGTTGGATGAGTCAAAAATATAAGAACAAAAATAGTGTAATATTGTGAGCAGAGAGGGGACGGTATCTGAGTGTGAGCTTGCAGAGAAGGCAGAACGCCAGACTTTGTCAAGTTCCATGGAGTGACATCAGGAAGGTGGTGGGGGCGGGGGCCAGCAATTGGCAGAGCTGTGGCTGCTGAGACAGGAAAGAAGACCCAAGAGAAAATGGGATGGGTTAAAAGAGAGGGTCCCGAGGAAGTCTGAGAGAACACAGCACAGAACATGGCTGCTGTATCGGCAGTGGAGAGCTGAAACAAAGAACAGCAAGGAAAGATCTGTCCCTATCCATGAAGCCTATGAGAGTTTGAGGCCGGAATTTAGAGGATGCTGGTTGTTTTGGAAGGCCAGCTTTCATTCAGCTGTGAGATGGGAAAGTGGTACCATGGAGCTGTGGAGGACTCTTTCCTGTGTCTGCACTAAAGGGCCTTAGTGATTATCTCATCTGCGCTCACCATGTGGGCCGATGACGGCAGGGTTCATTGGTGACATTTTGAAAGCTCTAGATGATAAGAAGACTGGGGAATTATCAATGAAAAGTGTCACGCCCTGCAAAGGGAGGAGGCTGGAAGAGATAAGGATGAAAGTGGCAGCTAGGCAGCTCCTGGTGGATTGGAAGGAGATGGAGGAAGCTAGGGTCCCAGGAACCTCAGGAAATGGATTATGGGGGTGATCCAAAGTGAACATAAAGAGTTTAGTGGCGTTTGTGGGGTGATTTGGACATGGACTGGATTGGAAATGTTCTGCATCAACACAGAGATGAGATGGCTGTGATAGCAGGTGACACTGTTACACCCCTCTGAGATGTCATGAGTTTCTCTCTTTCTCTTGCATAACAATGTCCTGTCAGTCTACTTCATTGATGACCCCATATACAATGTGCACCCGATGCCCTTGCCGTAGCATGTATCCACTGATAAACACTGAGATAGAGTCTTGCTGCAAAGCCCACGTAAATGCTCAGCTCACATGCACGTGCCCCCATATCTGCCCTGATGAGCCATTTCACACGCTTGCTCACCCTCTGTTGTACCCACTCTGCACACTGGACATGCACATGACACTGTTTAGGGATGTGAGGAGCTAAGCCATGCTATCCTTGGTCTTACACTTCCAAGCCTCTGGGGATTAAGAAACCTAAATAAACATTTCTTTGGGTAAGTGCTATGGGATGAATACTTTAATCTCTAAGATTAAGCTCTTTGACAGTCCTAAAATAAGAGGCTAATTTTGATACTGAGTTGGTTATTATTTAATACTACCACAAAAAAGCAGAAGTATCTCTTGTTCTCACTGTGTGTGTCCATCTCTCTGTCTCTCTCTTTCTCTCTGGAGCACTCTTCCCTCTTTCCTGCTCTCCCATGCTTGTACAATAAGCTTCTCCATATCATTAAAAAAAGAGAGAGAGAGAAAAGTATAATTGGCAGAAAATTTTTTCTTACTTAATCTACATGTACATGCCACAGTGATTTTCCTTTATATTGAGTTATTGGGTGCATTCTTACACTCTTACATAGAGAAGAGGCATATTTTAAAGAGAACAGGACAATGGGAAAATAGTTCCATGGTAACCTAATGTCTTTTCAAACCTCTACATGCTATGGTTTAACTGGGGCTATGTTAAAATGCACACTAACTATAAGGGACTCCAGCGATCGCTATGGCTAGTTAGGAGACAGGTGCCTGCATGCCCCCATCTACCACTTGCTGTCTCCTCAAGCACATGGCCACCTTAGCTCAGGCTAACCCACAGCCCTGGTTATGGTTATCGGGTACAAAGTGTCTCATCCCCAGCTTGTGTCACTAGTTGTGGAGGATGTGGAAGCTTCAGGAGGTGGTGTCTGGCTGGAGGAATAAAGTGACTAGAGAAATCCCAGCCCTGGGTCCCAGCACACTCTCTTCTGAGGTCCGCTGTGATGTGAGGGGCCTCTGCCATACGGTGGGTGCTGCCACCATGGACTCTGCCATGCTTCCTCACTGAGACCCTCTGAAAACCTTCCCTCATGAGCCCCGTTTTGGTTGTGCATTTTCTCATGGCAATATAGGTAATGTTTATAGACTCAGCCAAAAAGTCAGCCTGAGGACCCAGGAAATAAAGGAGACCAGAAATCTTCTTCTGTTCAGCTGTTTCCATCTGAGGAGCTACTCAGGATATGACAGATGGCAGTTGGAGATAGATGAGAAGATAGATGGTTGATAGATAGATGATTGATAGATAGATGATTGGTAGATGATGAATAGATAGATGATTGATAGATGAGAGGATAGATGATTGAGATCTAGATAGATAAATAATAGATTAGATAGGATAAATAGATGATTGATAGATGATAGACTGATAGATAGGTAGATAGATAGATTGATAGATGATACATAGATGATGATTGATAAATGATAGACATTAAATATTATGTCATCTTTGACAGGGCCTCAGGTGTGGAACCCATGGCATTGGCTGAACTGGGCAAAACATCCTAAGAGCTAGTTTGAAATCCTATGTTTTCATATATCTGGTAAATATATATGAATACGATATAACTTGTATGATTTTAGATTGTCAAGTTAAAAGAGAAAACATTGCATGTTTCCACCCTGCTGAGGGATTATTGGACAAGCACTGGAAGGGTTTGAGTGCTCAGCCTTACATCACCCAAGCGGATAGAACATGGGCCGATTTGCAGGTGGGGGCATTTCTGAGGAAGTCACTGTTTGGATACAAAATGTTCCCTGCAGGCTCATGTGTTGTTTGTGGGCTTGACTTCCAACTAGTGATGCTCTTTGAGGACATGAAAGCCAGCTAGAGGGAGCAGTCACTTGGGATGTGTCCACCACAGTTCCTTCTTCCTGTCTGTCCTGGAGTGAACAGCCTCCGGCTCCACGTGCTCTGGCTGCCGTGGCATTCTCTCTAGTCCTCGGCTATCCTGGTTCTGGCCTGCTCTTCGAGGTGTTTTAATCACAGATAAGCAACAGTAACTGACGAGTTATCTGTCAGCATGACAGAATCTAGAATTGCCAGGGAGACTCTGGTCGGCTGTCTGTGGGGGGTTATCTTGATCGTGTTGAGTGAGTTGAGAAGACCTGGCCACTGTGGGTGGCCCATTCCCTACCTGGGTTGCCGGGCTCTGTAGGTTGGGGAAATGGAGCTGAACAGCTGCACACGCGGTCATTCCTCCCGCTCTACTTCCTGACAGTGAATGCAATGGAATGGGCTACTTCAAGGCCCCCCACAGTGGCTGTTTCAAGCCTTCCCCCCTCCCTGTGGCTACTTCAAGCCTCCCCTGTCCCCCCACCCACACACACTGTGGCTGCTTCAAGCCCCCACTACTTGACTTCTCCACCTTGGTGGGCTGTGCCTTCAACTGTGAGCTAAAATGAACCTTTTCTCTTTTAAATTGTCTTTGTCAGAGTATTTTATTACAGCAACGAAAAAGGAGGTAAAGCCCTAACGCCCACAGTTAAGGTAACATGTAGTCACAACCCCAGTCCACACAAACGTTAACAGTAAGGGAGCACTGCTCCCGGACACGGAAAGTTTCACCCTTGGAGTCTCTGTACATGGGACCCTTACTGTACACTACCTAAAATTAGCAAACACTCACCCCAGTGTATCCAGTTGCTATAAATAGACAAAAGCCGAAGTGTTACAGAATATTTTCTAATGTGGTTTTTAAAAAACCCTTAATGAGTTCTCAAATAACAACAGAAATCAATTATTTTGACCGTCCTCTGAACTGCCCAGGGGGCAGTGCATGAGGGTGTTTAGATAGAACCAGGAAGTTGTCCTCTGCAGACAGGGTGGAGGAACTAGTGGTCAGAACCCACCTGACCTTTGAAGAAGGCCAATATGAAGACTCCCGGTGGCCTTTGCATTGCTCTGTTTCCCTCCTGGCGCCCTCTGTGCTGGAGAAGGGTCTTATAACTTGGAAATGGAAGTCAAGTGGTCTCTGAGGCCATCCCACTTGTGGTGGGTCTGGGCTCTACCTCCTGAGAGTTATGTGAGCTCAGAGAGGCCACTCTATATCTCTAATCTGGGTTATACTTGTCTGATTTTCAAGACTATAAAGAAATTACCCAAGGATGCACAATTTATGAAGAAAAAAGCTTTGGGAGGCTGAACAGCCGAGACTGGGCAGCCTCATTGGTTTGTCCTCTGATGAGGACCTAATGACATAGGAGAAGCATGAGTGAAGGGAGAACCCTCGGGTCACTGAGGAGGAAGGGAAAGAGCCATCAGCAGCCAGGCTTCCTCCTTGGAGTCCCACGCCTTTAGTCACCAATCACCTTTCAACAGGATGCTCTTCAAGGCTCAGCCTCTCAGGTTGCTGCACCGCAGACCAAGTTTCCAACGCAGGAACTCTTGGGGGGGATAAGGCATTTTGTAGCACATAGTGTTGAGTTTCCACAGCCTTCAAATGCTTCCCAAACAGGGTGCCAAAAGTCAGCTGTGGGGAAGTGTCATGATCTTAAGCATTTTCTGACATCAAGATGGTTCGGTGTATGTGTGCACGTGCATGTGTTTGGTGTGAGTATACACATGCCATGGCACCCATGTGGAGGTCAGTTGGTGCTCCCCTTCTGCCATGTGTATTCTGGAGTTCTAACTCAGGCCCTCAAGCCTGGCAGCAAGCACCTCTGCTCATTCAACCATCTCCCTGGCGCCACTTGGAAAACTCGTAGGTGATTTATTATTGGTGTCAGTGTGTCTTCAAAATAAAAAGTATTTTGGGGGGTGCCTACCACAGTCCTAAGGGCCACTCAGATGAGGGACAGCAACTCAGACATAGAGACTTCCATGCGTCTTCCAGGCTTGCTGAAAACACAAGACAAATTTAGTAAACTCCAAGGTGATGATGCCTATTGCTTTCTTCTGGACCTTTTTGTTTGAAATAACGGTGTGAACAGAAGGCAGAGCATTGGCCACGTGATAAATTAGCCTGGAGAGTTGTGCTGGAAAGCGTTTCGTGGAGTTTGTTGGGGCTGGTGTGGAGATTCACACGAGGGTGCGAGTAGGGAAAGCAGGTAAAAGCATGAGTGTGAGAGGTTGTCTGTGAGGAGAAACCATTGGAAAAAGGCCTTTGGATGACTTGCTTCCATAGAGGGTGGGGCATTAGAAGTAATTGATGGTGCCCTTGGTCCTGTGCCTGACACTCTCTTGAACACCGTGCTGTGGATCTGGCTCTCACGGCACCTGAGCATGGTCCAAGGCTTGATGAGCAAAGGCGTCTCATCTTCTGTCAATTTGACCCTTGGTTAGCAGAGAACCCCTGGTGACAACGTCAGACTAAAGGCCAGTGTGGTGCTGCGCAATGAGAGGACTAGATGGAAGTACAGAGAGCCTGGTTTGTGTGCCTTGTTTGGGGTTCATAGACACGGCCCCCAAAAGTTCCACCTCTAAAGCTGTTTCAAGAGAGGGAGATGCGCTTCGAGGGTATGGTGCACTGAAGGCAGAATAGACCCCTGGGAGCCAGTGTGGTTGTTCTTCCTACTTACTGTGTAGATGATGGGCTTTGGCATCCTGCTGAGAGCAGTGCTGGGTCCCCTAGGCTGGCAGCCTGCCACTCGGGACCCACAGCATCTGCCTGGATGGATGTCAGGTGCGTCCTGTGATAACTGGAATCTGGAGGTCCAGCCCACATCATCAGGGGGCCTTGATGGGCACTGTGATGGATCAGCGAGCATCAACGGAAGCAGTTGTGGAGGACTGCTGAGCGGCACGCATGATAACACTTTTCCGAGTTATATTTATCATTAACTATGGGGAAGCGTTTTTCAGAACCCAGAAGTTCTCAGTCGCACCACTTTGTATGACTACATTCAGCTCCAGAGCAACGAAATAAATTTGGGAGATAGCGGTCAGGACAAGGCAACGCGGATGCATGGGGAGGGTCCTGTGACTGATGGAAACAACTGGTTTCAGGCGGTTGGGAACCTGTGATCTGGTGCACTTCTTGAGAAGTCAGATAATAATCAGCAGACAGACAAAAGATTCTAAACTCCTTTTTCACCCACGACACTTCTGAGGGAAAGGTCCGTCAACCTGGGAGAGACTGCTCATCTGGCAAGCATGTGGCAAGTGTTCTCTGTGACAAAAGTTCAGACACCACCCCACTCTTGACAAATAGACAAAATGCCAGGATCTTAGAACCTCCCAGGCAAACAGCAAGTCGTGTTTGTATGTGAGGTGCCTCTAAATATGCGCCTGCTCGTGTGTCTGTGTGTGTGTATGTGTATGTGTGTATGTGTGTCCATTAATGCACATGTGTGTGTAATCCTGTATGTTATATGTGCACATAGTATGGGGTGCATTTGGTGGTCAGAGACCCCAGGTACTTTTCCTCAGATGCTGTTTTGTGTGTAGTTGTGTGTGCATCTGTGTGTTGGGGCCCTAAGTCGACTTCACTTTTCTCAGTTGCTCTCCACTGCCCAGCTGGACCCAGAACATGCCAGTTCTAGCCGGCCTCTCTAACTAGCTTGCTCTGGGCATCTCCTGGGTGTGCTTCCCAAGTGTTGGGGTTCCTGTCCCCCTCAAACCTGGCCGGCTTTTATAGGGGTTTTAGATAATTACAGTCTGGTCCTTATAATGTCCAGTAATCATGTAATCACTCTATCACTGAGGAGCCGCCTCTCAGCCACACTTTGTTGGGGTCTGTTCTGGTTGGTTGGTTTGTTTGTTTGTTTTGAAGACAGTCTCCAGGTTAGCTACCTGGTCAAGGAGCCCTAGCCATTCGCCATACACCTATCTCTACCTCACCAGGACTAGGCTTACAAGTATGTATCATCATGCCTGTGTGTGTGTCTGTATGTGCGGGGGTATATGTATGGTGTATGTGTCTCTGAGTGTGTGTGTATTTGTGTTTGTGTGTGTGTGTGTGTGTGTGTGTGTGTGTGTGTGTGTGTGTGTTCTGGGGGTTAAACTCAGGCCCTCATGCTCATAAGGCAAATACTTTACCCGCTGAGCATCTCCCAAGCTCAGCATATGCCTGTGTTCCTAGACGAATTCAGAAAAGGGAAACGCTAGTTCTGCTGGCATCGCCCGGAGGGCTTCTCAGAGGAGCTGCAGGGAAGCTGTGCTGTTGGGAATCATGTCTCAGCTGCCTTGGTAAACTCTGTGCACACGTGGTTTACGAACAACAGAAGTTTATTTCCTACAGTTCTGGAAGCTAGAAGTTCAATGTCAATGTGCTAGTAGATGTGACACGTGGTGAGGCCTGAGTCCCGGTCTCAGATGGTATATTCTCATCTAGTGTAAGGACAGTAAAACTCTGTTCATGTGACCTAATCACCTCCAAAGGCCTAGCCTCCAAAATTTATCACCTTGGGGTGAAAATTTCAACATACGATTTTCTGGGACACAGACATTCAGATCAAAGGAAGTAAAGCACTGATGTCATAGCTGTTGGTCACAACCCATACAGTTTCTATGCCAGGTAGAGGAAAAACTCAAGTGTGGATCAGGAGTGGTCAGGTGGGGGGGGTGTAATGTGTGGTGTGCCCGTGTGTGCCCGTGTGTATATGGTTAGTGAGGGGGAAGATGGAGACAGATAAGCAATAGGGAAGAATAGCAAAGATGTCCCCACTGTATTCACAGGGCAAGTCCAACCGTGCTCTGTGCATTCGGACTCAGGATGATGTGTCTGGCAATCTCAGCTCCGGAGGACAGAGTCTAATGTCCAGCTCGTCGCTCCCTCTGGTGATGGGAGGACCATCCTAAACTCCCTCTCCAGGAAGAGCCACTGACCAGCTAGGCTAAGCCTCTGCTAGGATGCCGCTCAGCATTCTCATGACGTTACTACTGTTCTCTGCTGGTAGACTATCCAAAGTACCCCTGGAAGGAGCTCCTGCCTGCCAGTCAAAGCCATGAGTGGCAGAAAGCTGCTCTTCATAAAGGAATGGACTAACAATCTAGCAAAGGAGAGGCAGGGAGCAGAGAATCCTGACCACAGGGATGGATGAAATTAATCCCTGTCTGATTCGAAGTGATTTCCAATGCTCACCCAACTTCACACTTAAAACCAGCAGCGTTATGGAGCCACACTCGTATGCCACACTCCCAGGGCTAGCTGCCCGACACAAAATGAACTCCATGGTATTTTTTTTTTTTTTTGGTGAACTTTTTGTTTCATTTTGCTTTATTTTGGCAGTTTTTGTCTTATTGGTCTTTACCTATTTGTTGGTTTGTTTGTTTTGAATTTCTTTTCTTTTCTTTTGGTGGTTTGGGAAGGTTGTTTCTTGATTGCTTTTGTTTTGTTTTTGTTTCTTGGGTTTTTGTTTGTTTGTTTGTTTGTTGTTCTTGTTGTTGTTGTTGTTGTTTAAGAGAGAGAGAATATAAAGTTGGAGGCAGGCATGGTCTGGGATGGTTTGGAGAAAAGGCAATATAATCAAAATATAGTGCATGAAAAAATAATTCATTAGAAATAAAATAAGCAACATACTGCTGATAGGCCTGCCAACTAAGGGAACATGGCTGAGAGGAAGAAAGAAAAAGGTCTGATGAGAGGAAGCCTGCTCAGAAAAACGGAACACGATAGACACGGGCTTCCTGGAAGCCTAGAGCCAAGAATTATAAATAGACAAGGAACAGTGATAAAACACACAGCCAGTGTGCAAGAAAGCTTGAAGCATTCCATCCTAAGAGGTCAGTGTGAGAGTAAAGAGAAAGTTCTGGCAAGCCTGACCGAGCAAGGAGGAGAAGAAGGCACACACGCAACCACCCACACGCTCACGGCCTCGTGCAGCAGTGTGTTCATTCCTTCACACGGGAGCCATGCTGCGCCCGGTACTCATTTTGCACTTACCTCAGGCCATAGTCGAGGGCCAAAAGGTTATCAAAGCTAGACCAACTCTCAGAGCAGAAAACTTCTCCTGGCTTCCTGGCTGCACACCCCATGGCTCTTTCCTCCTGCCTTAGTTTTATCAACTTAACACAGCCTAGAAGCCCCTGAGAAGGGGATCTTGATGGATGGATTAACCAGATAGCATTAGCCTATGGGAATACTTGAGGGTGTGGTCTTAATTGTTAGTTGATGTGGGAAGGCCCAGTCCACAATGGGGAGGTGGTGTCAGGCAGTATAAGAAAGCTGGCCAAGAAGGCTATAGAGTGAGAATACAACTTGGTGCCTGAGTGCCCTAGCCGCTCTTGCAGAGGACCTGAGTCCAATGCCCAGCGCCAATACATCTGTAACTCCAGTCGGGGGTATCCAATGCCCTCTTCTGGCCTCCCTAGGGAACTGGACATGCAAGTAGTGCACATACAAATCAGAGAAATCACTCACACACATAAAATAAGAATAAATAAACCCACACATTGAACAGAGTTCTCTTCTATCTCAAAGTGGACGGGTCCTGTTCTCCACACAGGTCCCTGGTTGGCTTGAACCCGCTGTGAAAATGCCCCTCTCCTTCCCCGACCAAGCTGCTGCTAGAGATGGGGACGTATTAAGGTCTCCACACTGAGAGGAAGAAGGACGCAGAAAAGGCATTCACTTTCTACATCGAAAGACAACTTCTGTGTCAGCTCCTTCCTTCCTGTTTGTGTAGCTGAGAGAAGAGAGTGTCATCGGGGGCCACCTCAGCCATCTTATGATCATGAGGTAATGAATGTGACACTTTGTTTTCTGGTCCAGCTGGTCAAAGATCACAGAGAAGGGAGAAGAGAAAGGCTTGGGTCCCCGATGACAGAAGCCTTCACTGTACCAGAGGAGAAACAGTTCACCCCTGCTCTTGATGAAGGAGGATACAGAGGATGGTGAAGTCACCATACTGTTTATTTGCATCAGTTAACCGGCCCACACAGCAGCCCTAGAGCAAAGGGGATTCCAAAGAGACTTTTAGGATCCCATATCAGAACCTGGTCATGGTCCTTGCGGCTGTAGCCCCCATTCTCGAGGCTCAATAGGGAGGCGGAGAGACTACAGGACTTAGCAATAGTGAAAAGGAGGGAAAGCCTGCTCTGGGTTCAGGGCAGAACGTTCCTCTGCTGTGCGGCCTGCTGGGAACATGGCCAGTTGCGGAGGATGATAGGATGGGACACAGAGCAAATGGGTACCAGTGAGTGCCAGAAAGTGGAGGGCTGGATAGCTAGAGAGGAAAGCCTAACTGGTCAAAAGATACTCCAGTTACATGGAGAATGAGGCTGAAGTACTTCAAAATTCAACCCAGACCATCCTAACCGGCTCATCTTGTGAGGAACATAGGTGATTTGCAGGCACATCCATTACCCTGTGGGTTAAACAGGGATTCCGAGAGAAGCTCATATCTGCACATGCTCCGTGGCCACTGCTCAAGGCCTGGGAGAATGCCAAGTGCATGGACTCAAGTCTCTCCTGGTGCACCTGGGTTTGGGTAAGAGCCAGGTGCCATCTTCTTCTTCCTCCCCGTTTCCCATGATCCTCTACCTGCATTGCCCTCCATCTTTCCTCCTCCCGTGCTCTGTGGGATGTCCAGCACCCTCACAAGGCAGCCCTGCCAGGGATTTTCCAGACTATGAACACAGCAGGCAGTATAGAGGGGCTGATAGGCCTTAAGTTTTGTTTTATGACACAGTGGGACCTTTTAAGAAGCAGATTTGTCATATTGAAACTAGGTCTTCACCATCTTATTCTGCATATTTTTTTATCTTCTGTTTTTTTAAAAAGTCAATACAAATACAGAGTTGGATCTATCAGTTTTGTACTTTTATTTTTACAGTACTTAGTACTGAACCCAGAGCCTCAGGTATACTGTGCAAAAGCCCTGCCACTGAACTATACCTGAAGGCCATATAGTATATTTTTGTTCTGAGATAAACTTTCCCCACATTGCCCAGGATGACCTTGAACTCGATAGCCTCCTAAATCAGCTTCCTCTGGAGCTGAGAATTCAAGCCTGTACCACCAGGTTGGATTTAATTTTATGTATATTTTTTGAGGATGTATTTATGGAAATTGGGCACCAATCATGTCTCTCATGGGGCCCTCAACAGTTCAACTCAGATGAAAGTCCAATGATGACTTTCTTCCTCTGCAGTGTGTGGGGTGGGGGTGGGGGAGGCTGTGCACACATGTGTGGATGTATGTGAGTTGTATGTGAGTGTGTGTATACACATGTGTAAATGCATGCATGCATGGCAGAGGACAGCCTTGGACATGCCAGGAAGGTTATCCACTTTCACTGAGAAGTTGTCCCACAATCCCCTTTCCTGCCTTCCCAGTGATAGGCCCACATAGGCTCACAGGAACAGACCTCCAAGCTCCATGTCTCTCTCCATCCACAACTTGCTGCTGTCACAGCTTTGCCAGTATTGACCAGAAACCGGGGATTCTGAACTTTCTCCCTCCAGGGCCAGAGAGCAGACAGATGTGAGCTAAGAAGGAAACACCCACACCAGCCAGTGTCCGCACATTTGCACCCCAGCTCCTGCTCTCTACCCCACGTGTGACCATGAAGAACTGGGTTGGCCACCCCACACGGCACTGTTTTCTCATCACCAAAAGGAAGTATAGTCATTCTTTCCAGGCTGCTTTGCTGCTGTGTTGTTACAGCAGACGGGTTCTCAATGGCCTCCCACCATTCACTTCAAATACAAAGAACAAAAATAAAATGGGACTCTGTGCTTTGGGCATTGAAAGATGATTATATTGTAAAGAATTTATCTCGTTGGTTTTTTTTGTAACAAAATTCAGGGAAAAATTTAAAACTCTTTAATGGATTGACTCAAATGATTTTTTTTTTTTTTTACCCTACAAAATTACCTTTTCTGGCTTCTATATTTATATGCAACAAAAACCCAAGTCAAAATAAAAGCATAAAGGATGATAAGTGTTTCTATTTTACATCTTCATTCTGACATGTGATTACTTTTCTCATGGAAGATATTTAAATTACAACCTGGTCATTTTCTAATGGGCAAAAATGAATATTGCAATAATATGAAAGTTGAACCTTTGGCCAAGATCCATCAAGTCTCTGTGATAGGATTTCATTGTAAAGTGCTTTGTTTCCCTGTTTATATTTTTTGCCTGGTCCAAGGAAGTAAAGAAATGCTCGAAGTTATCCTCTAGACGGTGAAAGTCTAGCCTTCACCTCCCGTAGTTAAAGCTACTAGTTAACGTGTGTGTGTAGAGTGAGGTGGGACTGAACACACGTTAACGTGCCGGCCCTTAGTGAGTACTTGATAGCCCATCCTTTGCCAATTGGATGCAGCCGTCGCTCCCTTACCCTCCTGTTGTCACTTTGTTTTCCTGAGAGAGGCTGTGATAACTTACACTGTGATGTGGCGCTGCTACCACATCACCTGCAGCTTTACAATAAACATGGAGACCTTGCTGTGTAACCCGCCCACATCATTCCTCCTGCAGACGCAGCAGCCTCTCATTTCCACACAACTTGGTGATTCCCACACACAAGCATGAATCTGTTGTCACCCTACTCCTCATCTGGTAGCAAGTCAAGAGAAAATCGCTGCGTCTATAACGTTGGGTTTCCTCAATTATTCTTCAAATATATGTTTGTTTTCATTTAGTTATTTCAATTTCTTATAAAAGTATTTTTTGTAACATGTTGCATGAAGACCTTCGCTCCATGCATCTGTTTGGTTAATAACCCACTTTCTAGGTTAATCAATCTGCTATTTAACTGAATAATCTGCTGGTGGCCATGCCTCTTGCACAATTGCAGTCTTTAGATTTCTTTCAATTCCAAAATGTATACCTACTTTTATTTATGCTTACTTTTGTTTATTTATCAATGTATTCCTTATATTTCTCTGATGACATCCTTCATTGTGTCATCTGATCTGTTTGATGCATTGCGTACATTTTTCTATTTAGGTCTTTAATTGAAAGTTTTGATACTGTCTCTCTCTCTCCTATTTGTTTGTATGCCTGGTGCTTTTTATTAACACTAAGCATTACTTATTGAAAAAAATGTAAACATTTTGGCTAATCTTGTAAACTTGAGAGACAAGTTTCTTTGCTGTCACGGAGATGGTTGGCGTGGAAACATTTCTTGATACAATCAGAGGCTAAGATGCTTCAAAGCAGGATTTTATACCCATGGTTTGGCCTGATTTGGCCAGTCCTCACTCCTGAAATACAGAACAATCCTTTCTTTGTGTCTATGGGTTCTGGATCTCAACGGCAGCTCAAAACTGCTTGTGAATAGTTGCATGTGGTAACACATTACTGTAATCCCAGCGCTCAGGATGCTGAAGCTGGAGTTCAAGGCCAGCCTGGACTACATAGTGGATTGTAACCTTATCTAGGATAGATAGTGTGTGTGTGTGTGTGTGTGTGTGTGTGTGTGTGTGTGTGTGTGTG
>OU015745.1:139864806-139900351 GCA_907169655.1 Acomys percivali | reverse complement strand
CCCTCACAAGGAAGCAGTTCTCAGGATTGCACCACAGAACCCACACAGTCTTAGCTCTCTCCGGTTTCACACTGGCTAGACTTGCAACTCTGTGTGTATGTGCAGTGTGTGAGAGAGAGTGTGTGTGTGTGTGCATGTGTGTGAGAGATAAAGTGTGTGTGTGAGTATGTGTATGTGCATGTGTGTGAGTATGTTCTGTGTGTGCACATGTGTATGATTTGCACGCATGTGTGTATGTGAGTGTATGTGTGTGAGCATGCATGTGTGTTTTTATGTGTGTGTATATGTGTGGATGTTTCTGCATGTGTCTGTGTGTATGCATGTATGTGTATATATTGTGTGCTTATGTGCACATGCATATGTTCCTAGTGGTGTTGTTTCTCTGGAAAGTCCCAACTGATACAAATAAAAAGGCAGACAGCCCCTCCCACACTCCCAGGCTTCCTGCCCTTCAGTGGGATAGGAGGCTTACCTCCTCCAGCATCGCCTGACCCTCTACCCCCGCGTTGGATCCAACAGCTTTCTTATACCATGGCATGGGTGGGACAGCAGGAACTGGACCTTCTGGTGAGCTCCTGTCTACACAGGAAGCTGCTAGGGTAGTTGCTACGTCACCTGGCACTACACAGCGAGCACAGAGTCCCCTCCTCAACTGCCTGGATGACCCTCAGCAGCCACAAACAACATTTTGCAATTGAAAATGTGCAGCCATCCAGTCCCAACTGCCTTTCAATCCAGACTCCCCTTAGCTTACTTACCACAGCCTTACCTAGGAAACAGGTTGATCACAACCACCCATGAGGACCCAGAGGAAAGCAGGCTGGCCACATCTACCCACGAGGACTCAGAAACCCCTTCTAGGGACATACCAAAAGCTAAAGATTCTTCTCGGTCTCAGTTGCTGTTCCCAAAATATGTGTCTGTTTCCTTGACACCTGTGAAAACAGCCTCCTCACTTAGAGATGGCGTCACAGTCTCCTTTCTGTTGCTTTGATAAAACACTCTGATCAAAATCAACTACGGGGATAAAAGAGTTAATTCCAGCTCAGTTTTCTAAGTTGCAGTTCATCATTGAGGAATCAAAGCAGGCTCACTTGGTATCCAACAGGGCATTGCCTCCAACAAGAAGTCACTCAGGCAAGAAAGGACAGTAGAAACAGTGCAGGAACATGCCTGATGCCCCACTCACAGACCCATGCTTAGCTAGCTAATGTCCTTAACACCCACCCCACCAGAGCCAGGAAACCAAGCTGCCCAGAGTGGGCTGGGCCCTCCTACATCAATTAACAACCAAGATAAAGAATCTCGGCCCCAGTCTGCTGCCTTGACAAAACTTTTCAATTGAGACTGTCTTCTCAGAAATCTCTGGGCTGTGTCAACTTGGCAGCTCCAGCTAACTAGGTCAGGGCCTTTACAGAGCTAGTGAATGGTCTTAAGATGAGATCATCCTGGATACCCAGGTGAGATCTAACTTCACACTGGCACGTGTCCTGGTTGGAGACAGAGAAGACAATACAAACAGAGGAGGCCAAGGGAAGATGGAGACGAAGACTGAAGATGGAGACGAAGACTGAGGTGATACAGCCACGGAACACTGGGAACAAGGAACCAAGAGGAAAGGGTAGGACAGCCCTGCAAACGACCTTGATTGTGGACCCCAGGACTCCAATACTATAGGAAGAATAACTTTGCACTCTTGGAGGCCTTGAAGCTGGTGGTCATTCGATGCACCCTCATGTGGTCTATGCTCAGGAAGGCTCCTTCTGTAGTCTGTGTGGTGGCCTAGTTCTTATGCACTGGAGAATTCCTTGATCTGATGTAACTGCCAGTATGCTTTCCTATCCCTGTGGGAATCAGGCTCCTGTATCCAGAACGCCCGTCACAAACCAAGTGGTTAAGCATCAGGGGCCACATACTAAGGGCGAACTATGTGTCACCAAGAAAAGAATTCACAAGTGGTTTTTAGATTTTCAAAAATCTAAGAAGTATAATTTTTCACTAAAATTGCCCCGAGTTCTCACTTTGGAGAACATGTGGCTGAGGAATTCACAATGCTGGGCTGCTGGAGATGGAAATCAATCCATCATCTCCCTCTCTGCATTTGTTTCTCATAAGCAAGGAAAACTTGGCTAGATGCTCCCAGTGCGTGAACTGACTGACTGCGAGCAAAAGACTCGCCATTAATGAGAGGATTGCTTCTGTGGTGACACTTCTTTGGCTCAGAAGCCACCCCGATCATCACTTGTCATCACTACTGTGTGTCTCCGTCCCCCTGCACACCCCCCCTCTGGCTCCCTTCTCTCCACAGCAGAACCCTGCCAAGCCTGCTTCGTCCACAGCTCTGGAGGATGTGCCAGGACTGGGGCCTTTCTTCTGTACAAAGTTGTGAATCACAGGGCCCCACCATTCCTGGGCTGCCTCTGCCTTTCTGTGAACCTGGGTTCAAATTTCACACTTGCTTGAATAACTGTTTGCTTTGGATTAATGTGGAGTAGAAGTTACAGTAGCAAAATCAATTAGCACTGATTGTATTGTCTTCTTTTTTATCTGGTAAACACCTCTCACTCATCCCTGTAATTTTAACCAACCATGATATTATTATGTCAGTTGCTATGTAGACATAACACTGCACAGATATTTATTAGTATACAAATGGCTTGTGTTGCCATTAACTAAGTGAAAAACAAATCGTATGAACCCACTTTAGATTTGAAAAGAGCCTATACAAATTCTTGCATAAAAATATATAGGAAAAATACACTTTAGAAGGATGCATAGAAAAATCCTAATAGTAGGCGCCCTGACTAATTCTTAACAACTTGACACAGTGGAAAGTCACCTGGGAAGAAGAAACTCAACTGAGATCAGATTAGTCTGTGTCTGTGTTTTCACCTGTAAGAGAGTGTCCTGATTGATGACTGATGTGTGAGGGTGCGCTCAGCCCACTGTGGGTGGTACCACGCCTTGACAGATAGATCTGTGCTGTAAGAAACTGATCATGAGCCAGAAAGTGAGCCCAGATGCAGCCTTCTTCCATGTTTCCTTCCTCAGCTCCTGTCTCGACTTCCCTCAGTGTTGGAGTATGATCTGGAAGTAAAAGCCAAAAATACTCCAAAATCCTTTCCTCCGCAGGTTGCTTTTGGCTGGAGCATTTTATCAGCAGAAAGCAGAGTAAAACAGTATCACTACTAATTGGCGGCATTTTGTGGGTAATGAGCATTTTTCTTTCTCTTTACTTTTAAAGTTTTCTATATAGTATTCTTATAATCAGAAACCCAATTAGCACAACCTTTGAACCAGTCGCTCAGACTGCCTGCTTATCAGGAAATGGACGGTTTTTATTCAGATCATGGAAGGAGGAAATCCCCTTAGATCTGGGTTATAGCTACTTGGTGTTAAAAGGCAGTTTCAGTAGAAGGAACAGAAATCCGTGTGCTCTAAGAATGCCCTGTGTTTGGGCCTGTGAGGATGCGTGTGTTAGTAGTCAGAGCTGGCTTCTCCAGCACGTACCCGAGATCTCACCCAGGCTCCCACGCTCGCCCTAGATTCAAGGCCTTTCAGCCGCCATTTTGACATTCTTAGTGAGTTTTAAACAAGGGAACCATGTTTTCCTTCGTACAGGATGAGGTGGTTTGTGCCCCTCAAATTCTGGTCTTAGGAACTTAACCCCCCAGATGCAGCAGCGGGGGAGGGAACCTGTCAGAGGACTTTAGTTCCCCACAGGCCTTGCCTTCGAGAATTGCCTAATGCTGTTAGCGAGGGTATACTTAATTCAAGAGGGCACTGTCACAAAAGTGTGTTTGGCCCTTTCTTGGTTTATTTCTCTTGCCCTTCTGTCCCGCCCCCCATTATTTCCACGCTTCGTTAGCCCTAAGTCCGTCACCAGCGCCGTTCTCTTGGACGTCCCAGCCTCCAGAACTCTGAGCCAAAAAGCACCTGTTGTCCACGGGTTACCCAGTGAGCTGGTCTTTGCTGTAGCAGTAAAAAAAATATCCAGGATACTCACAAATTATAAAGACTCAGCTGGGTATAGCTGGGTGGGTAAGTGTGTGAGGTCTTGGACCTACATAAAGACCTTAGATGTTCTGAAGTTGGAAGGAGAGATGCTGCTGGACAGTGCGGGAAGTGGGTGACAGTGCAGCCAAACACCGACGAAGCAATGAGTGGAAAGCCAGCGGAGCAGGATGATAGTTTGCCACGGCTAAGAAATACGTAACATGCTGGCAAGAAAGGATAGTTAATAGTGGAGATTAGGCTAACGTCTGGGTAGGGGGGCTTCTGGAAATCCATAGTCAACATCTGACTTCAGATAAAATTTGAATGAAACTGGCTGAGAGGCCTATAGAAATGGAAAACAAAAACCTTCTTCTGAACAAGTCAGTTTGGCTGCATGAAGGACATAATGTTCCGTAGGAAGACACCAACATCAAATGTTCCAGCGGATCTCTGCCACAGAAGTCAGTGGGATATCTAGTTATCTGGAGATAAAGGTACCCTAGGGATTCCTGTAACTCCCCGCTGGATCTCCCTGTCTTGGCTCACCCTGATTTTTTTCTGGAGGGGCCTGTGAGGAAGGATGGGTAATCATGATTGGCTAGGTAACTGTATCTCAACCAATGTGATTGGCTGATTTGAAGTTGCATTTGCATACTCCTCAGCCCCTGAGGTGATGTAGTCTTTTTTTTTTTAAGCTAAACATTAATTTATTCAGATTACAACTCAATTGTTATCCCATCACTTGTATCCTCCTGTTCCTCCCTCCTGCTTTCACCCTATTCCCCTCCCCTAGGCCTAAGACTGAGGGGGACCTCCTCCCCCACTATATGGTCATAGGCTATCAAGTCTCATCTTGGTAGCCTGCTTATTCTTTCTTTGAGTGCCATCAGGCCTCTCCTCAGGAACTTTGTTGCTGAATTAACTAGTACTTTCCTTAGTAAAGTCCTGGGCTTCACATCAACTCCTTGAAAATCTAAACATTGAAAGTCAAGGTTACCATCTTGAAAATTACCCAGTCCATCTCCTTGGGTCAAGTCATCTTTCCCTCGTATTCTTTTATATAGCTTTATCATTAATATATCTTAAATTATGGTAGCTATTTTTAATAATGAAAAAAATGATACAGGCCATGGAATTTTTTTCTGCCATGCTTGACATTTGTATGCTGTTAATCTTTGCCAACTTGACACAAGCTAGAACCACCTGGAAGGAGGAAGAAAAGAGCCAAGAAAATGTTTCCATCAGATTGGCTTGTAGGCAAGTCCCTGGGCTGTTTTCTCTTGGTGTGGGAGGGCCCATCCCAGAGGCCCAATCCCACAAAGGGTGACATCACCCCTGGGCAAGTGGTCCTGGATTGTATGAGAAAGCAGACTGCTGACAGTGTCCTTTGCCTTACAGAAGCTTCTCAGCAGCCTCATGAGGTCCCATTTATTAATTTTGACCTTAGAATCTGGGTTGTTGGTGTTCTGTTCAGGAAGTTGTCCCCTGTGCCAACAAGTTCCAGGCTCTGCCCCACTTTTTCTTCTAACAGGTTTAGTGTGCCCTGGTTTTATGTTGAGGTCTTTAATCCACGTGAACTTGAGTTCTGTGCAATGTGACAAGTATGGGTCTGCTTGCATTTTTCTACATCCAGTTAGGCCAGAAACATTTGTTGAAGATGTTACTCTTTTTTGGCTTCTTTGTCAAAAATCAAGTGTCCATAGGGATGTGGATTTGTTTCTGGGTCTTCGATTTCATTCCATTGATCAATCAGCCTATTGCTATGCCAGTACTATGCTGTTTTAATTACTGTTGCTCTATAGTACAACTTGAGATCAGGTATGGAGATTCCTCCAGAGGATCTTTTATTGTACAGGATTGTTTTAGCTACTCTAGGATTTTTGTTTTTCCATATGAAGTTGAAAATTGATCTTTCAAGGTGTATATGTAGCCAATGGACTGCTCATTCTCCTTGGTATGTAGAGAATGGGGAATGCCTCTGACATGCACTCTGGTGCCCCCTATCCACCCACTTTGGTGGGGAGGCCTGGCGGCACTCAAAGGAAGGGGAAGCAGGCTATCCAGATGAGACCTGATAGGCTGTGATCGTATGGGGGGGGCAGGGGAGGAGGTCCCCTTCTGTCACAGGCCTAGGGGAGGGGAATAGGGTGAAAGAGGGAATGAGGGGGAATGGGAAGATACAAGTGAGGGGATAACAATTGGGATGTAATCTGAACAAATTATTTTTAAAAAATAAAGAAAGCAAGAATGCAGGCTGAGCAAGACAATCGCAGCACTCCTCCATCCTGCCTCAGTCCCTGCCGCCAGGTTCCTGCCTTGCATTGGGTTCCTGCCTGGCCTTGCTTTGATAGTTGACAGTGCTGTGCAAGCATAAACCAACTAAAACCCTTCCCTCCCCAAGCTCCTTTTGGTCGTGGTGTTTAATCATAGCAGCAGAGAGAAAACAAGCTCAGTTTGTCCTTCTACAACCACGCCAGCACCCAGAGGCAGCTTCAAGTACCTTAATCCCTCATGTCATTCACAGCTTCAGTTACTTTTAGAAACTGGACAATTTCCAAGTCCATAGGCAAAAGTGGTAACTAGAGAAATAGAAAATCTCATTGCTCAGTTCAACGTGGTCAAAATGGCAGAAGTGCCTGCTCACAGTTTGGTGGCTTTTTAATAGCAAGTGGTCTGGCTGTATCTCCTTTCTATTCTGTAAGAAGTCTGGAAAATGAAAGGCACTACCGAGTCAGTTAGCACAAGACTTCAGGAAAATAAGCCAGGTAGACTGTCCAGCACAGCCCTCACTTCGTTACTGCCCCATTTCTGCTATAAGAACCCTCAGAGAAACCCCTCCAGTCTCTTAAGCAAGTTCCTGGACCTCTTTCCCCTGCTCTGACAGTCAGCTTAATTCCCTGAAAGGTGCTGAGTGACGGCCAGGGACATTGGTTTTTCTTTCTCCTACCGAGGGTTTAATTCTCTTGCCTGTAAACAGGTCCATGTTGGAACCAAAAGGCAAAGTGGCAACCAGAAGCAAATGACATTATCCTGTGGCTTAGGCTGGATAAAAATGAAACAGTGGCCTCCTCGACTGAAGGTTGAACTTGTAAAGCACAGGTCTTTGTCTTGTAGCTGTCCAAAAAATAAGAAAAAGAAAAGAAAACATCAAAAGCAGGAGGAGGGGGCGTCTGCTTTCTGTATGTCTCTCCTCAGCTAGGCAGCCCTGCCTCCCCACCTAATCCCCGTTACTTGTCTCTGTGCAATCACGAAGAGCTCAGAATAGAAATAGTTTTGTCTGTATGTAGTGGAAAACACCAGTTTAAACAGGATGTTGGAGATCAGGGCGCCTGACCCAGAACACGGGCCAGGGCAGACATGAAAGCCCATTTCGTTTCATTCACAAAGGTTTTCTGGGACCAAGCTCCTTCTCAGCCTAAACAGAGTCACGCACAGGCTGGCCCCGCCGCTCCCACGCTGCATCCAGAAGGCAGGGGAGCTCTTTGAAAGCGCTGCCTCACTGCAGCTTCCGTGGACTGCAGCCATGAGCAGGGCTGGGAGCAATTACCCCTCCCAAGAGCGTGTTCCTCTGTGAAGGAGCCTCTGCCAGGCAGTTCCTACCCGAAAAGCAAGAGGGAAGCAGCAGGGGCTGTCCCAGGCCGCCTTGTTTTCTCTCCCTTCGCCGGGGCAGTTTCAACTGATTTTGATTACCCTGGCGCCAAATAAATGAAAACATTTCATAGATATATAATCATCCATCACTGTGAAGAAAGGGAAAATGTTTCATGTTCAGCGTGTTTATAAATACACTTAATGAAAACAGGATAGTCCCGTCTTTTCCACAGCCGCATAGCTGCTGCTGTTGGCCAGATCTCAGCCAGATTGTCCTGCTCTGGTCACTCCCAGACCCCAACCAAGCAGCCATCGGCCATTTCATTCTGACAAACTGAGAGCCCAGGGAATCCACAGGAAGGACCGTCCATCCTAGCCTCCTCCTAACCTCCTGCCACTGTCCACAAGACAAGGATGAGATGAATTAGTGAATCCAACCTCTCTCTCTCTCTCTCTCTCTCTCTCTCTCTCTCTCTCTCTCTCTCTCTCTCTCTCACACACACACACACACACACACACACACACACACACACACTTGCTGGGAGCAAAGGAATGGCAAGTGGAGCCTCGTGCAGTACATGATTTCTGTCACTATCAAGAGGAGCTTTCCAAATCTATACTGTAGGTTTACCAATGACATTTGTGTACATTCTGTATGTAATAACACTTAAGGTGATTTGGGGTTTTGGGGTGTAGACAGGCAGGGCATGTCTTTTAGGAAAGAAAATCTGGAAGCTGGAGTGACAGCTTAGTGGTTAAAAGCGATTGCTGCTCCTCCAGGGGTCTCAAGTTCATTTCCTGCCGTGCGTGTGACACACACACACACACACACACACACTTTTCTTAAGGAGAGAGAAAGAAATCTAAGGCACAAAAATTTCCCTGACATCTCTCTTATCCTGCAACAACATCTTTTCATTCTGGATCCCACATGTTTTAAGATACAGTAAGTATCCACAGATCTGGCCCAGAGGCATTAACTGATGACCAAGAGTTCCATATGTACAGGCAGACAGCAGATGTCTCCCACACATATTCGTCCAGGTTGAGTCCTTCCTCCTGAATGCCATTGCTTGCAATGGGTTAAATCCCCACAGACCCACTTGACTCACAATCTGGATCATCCCCCGGGGTGGGCAAGCAGCTCTGTAAGCCATTTGTGTGAAATGCACCATGGTTGCTTTTATGATTACGTCATTTACCATGTGGATAGGCACACACATGCCACCATGTGAATGTGGAGCTCAGAAGACAACCTGTGGGGATCCATTCTCTCCTCCTAAAATGCAGTCCCAGAGATCAAAGTCAGGTAGTCAAGCGTAGCAGTGAGAACCCTTGCTGGCCGGACCATCTCACCAATCGCCCCATCACCATTTGCACCATAAGGAACTCTCAAGTGGGAGGAAGATGTTAGTTATCCAACTAACCCATCATGGTGCTCTTGCCCATGTCAGCAGAGGTTACTTCTCATATCCACAAGGCCGTGGAGCCAAGGCAGCCACAGAGAGAGAAGGCCGCAGAGGGCTAGAGATGCAGTTCAGCTCCTGGAGGCCCTGCTTAGCACGACGGAAGCCCTGGGGTTGACCCCGGCTCTGCACAAAGCAGGAGTTGTGCTTCATGCCTGTAACCCCAGAACTCCACTTATGAGGCGGAGGAAAGAGGATTTGAAGATCATGGTCATCCTTAGCTGTCTAGGATGTTCAAGGCAAGGTTGGTACACATGAAGCTGTGTCTCAAAAGCGGCAACAACAAAAACCCACAAACAAAAGAGAGGATTCTGTAGCATTACGTCATCATAAAAACCTGAAAACACAGAAGTGGCTTTGTTCTTAAGAGTTGATTCCACAGGAAGAAACTTATTCAGACATCAATTTTTTGGCATGCCACCTTTCGGACATAGGAGCCACAGGCAAGCAGCTGTCTCCTCATCCCACCCGTGGGAGGTATAGCCCCATGTCTAAACCCATGTGTTTCTCACTCTTGGGAGGACTCTACTACTATAGATGGTGTCACTGGTTCTTGGGCTGGGTCACACCCACCTTGGGGGTGGATAAGGAAAGTATGATTTCTATGGGTTTACACTTTCTCTGTAGAGATAATTTAGAATCCATCCATTTGGAGAGGTTGTGGGCAGACCCCATGAACCCTAAGTAGATACCATCGGTGAGAGCTCATGTTTGCATTAAGACAGCACTTACGAAGCCGTCCAATGTGTATCACCCCCAGTGCACTCCCATGATGAGACAGGAAAGGGAGAGACTGACCACGGGCATAAGGAGACTAGTTTATGGTCAAGGAAGTACGTCTTGGTCAGTGTTCTGTTACTGAGGAGAGGCACCATGACAACAGCAACTCTGGTTTTTTATAAAGCATTTAACTTGCTCACAGTTTCAGAGGGTTCTTTCATTCATTATCATCATGGTGGGGAACATGGTGTCATGCAGGCAGGTGCTGGAGCAATAGCTGAGAACTATGTCCTCATCTGTAGCCAGAGAGAGAGAGAGAGAAAGAGAGAGAGAGGGAGGGAGGGAGAGAGAGAAGCTCTGGGCTTATCAATGAGTTTTTGAAACCTCAAAGTCCAACCCCCCAGTGACGCACTTCCTCCAACAAGGTCACATCACATCTCCCAATGCTTTCACATAGTGCCGCTCCCTGGTGAACAAGCACTCAAATCCCTGAGCCGATGGGGCCCATTCTCACTCAGACCACCACAAGGTATGGAGAGCAGAAGCCTGTACCCACAGCTCAGCTCTCACATTCTCCCCCATCTAACCCCCCACACCCATAATTAGCCACAGTTAAAATGGGGACAGAGGAGAGGTGCTGAGGTGTGCTCAGAGGTTGGGAGCAGTGGCTGCCCCTCCAGAGGGCCTGAAGTCGATTCCCAGCCCCCACATGGGCTGGCTCACGGCCGTCTGTGACGGCGACACCCTCATCTGACCTCCGGGCAGCAAGGTGCGTGGGTGGCACACACATAGACTGTAGGCAAAACACTTATACACAGAAAATAATAATAATAAAAAAATGAACAAACCTAAAAAGAAACTTGTAAAGAAACTGGAAAGGCTGTTAGGCCATTTCATGGGGGCGTTTTTATTAATTCTGTTCATGTCCTATTAACTCTAAACCCCACCCAGGTCTCTATTCTTTCTTCTAATACATGCTCCTCTGACAGGCACTTTGCATCTCTTCTGACCAAGGCATGGGTGGGGGGGGGTCTTCTTCTCCTTCACTAGTTTTTTACCTTCCTCATGCTGTGACCCTTTAATACAGTTCCTCATCTTGCGATGACCCCTGGCCATAAAATCGTTTTGTTGCTGCTCCATAGCTGTAATCTCGCTACTGTTATGACTTGTAGTGTGGCTGTCTGATAGGCTACTCCCAAAGGGGTCGCGACCCACCGCTTGAGAACCACAGTGCTCCTTTCTCTGGGCTGAAGGGAAGCAGCAGAAATGGTAACCGCCGCCACGGGCAGGGAAAGCGACAATCAGGTCTGCTCATTCTCTATAGCCTCCGAGTGAGCCCACCTGTGGCAGCACCCTACAGTGTGAGGACACAGGAAGTAGACTCATGCTGAGCCACTCCTCCTAGGCCAACCAACTCCCAACACCTGAGAGGTTCCAGCCGACATCAACAGAGCTGCTCAGGCAACCTGCAGCTGATCATAAACTTCCTGAGCCTCTGGTTTGAGTTGTGCTGACCCTCAGACCCGGGAGCAACGGCATCCACGCTAAGATGTTTTTCTTTGGGTGTTGTGGTAAATGAAGCGTGCTTGTGGCAACAGGTAACCAGTAGCCCACTCAACAAAACTGTGTCTGGATCCTGCCACTCACAGAGCTCAAAAGCACTGTATCAGTTGCTAGCCTCTTTGGAGCCCAGATACTACAGGCTCTCAGGGACCCTAAGACCGTAGTTATGAGCCAGGCTTGTCAGGTGCTAATAGCATGGTGGCTAAGAAGTGGCCAGGGTATTTGGAGGGAGGAAAGATTTGTCACTGGGAAGTAGTTCACAGTGAGTGGCTAGGTCACACCACTTTCCACTGAATAAGATCTAAGGTGACCCAAAGGCACCCCTGCCTTACAAAGACATAGACAAGTGCAGGCCTGGACTTGGCCAAACTCTATTATCCCTGCGCAATGCTTTTTAAATCTCCAAGGGAACCTAGGGCCCCTTTGTAGTCTAGTTGAACACCTTATAAATAATATGCACCGGGGAGACAAGAGACAATAAAACTGGGCACTGCCTCCTACGAACCCTCTGAACTTTAAAGAAAATATTTCTATTCATCTCAAGTAAATGGTCCCAGGGCAGATCCACAGAGCGTGTGAAATTTGAATTCCTATGGATATCAACCACCTCTTTCCTAACTCAGGCAGTGCTCTGATTAAGAACCAGAATAAAGAATGAGGGAGATGCTAAGCTGTGCAGCCCACGGGCTAGGGTCATTTGGAGCCAGTCCTCCTGGGTGGGGAACCTTGGCTCTTCAGTTTTGCTGTGTGACTGCAAACTATATAGCTTCGTTATGTCTTGGTCTTCTCATCTGCAGAATGAGCCCATAGGCTACTTTTCTCATTGCTCTGCCGGTATTCATGGAAGAAACGATTTAGAGGGCGATGGCTCTGCTTCGTCCCACAGTCTCAGAAGGCCTGTGATCATTTGGCCTCATGGGGCAGAGGCCTGGGACAGGCCTTGCCCATGCTTCTTGATGGATAGAGAGTGGAGACAGAAGATGGGATGGGGGACGTGGTCCCTGGTGGTCTACTTCCTCTGTATAGGCCCTGCCGCCAGTTTCCACAACTCTCCCAGTAGAGTGCTGGCAGCGGGGAACCATGTATTCAATACATGAGGCTGGGAAAGACATTTTACATTTAAACTATAACAACAATCATAAAAACGATGCTGTGAGCATGCAATAAGGTATTATACATATATAATATAAGATAATATAATTACATACAGACACTCATGCCAGGAGCTAGGCGGGTGATCAGCTAATGACAGCTGATACATGTTAATCAGCTCCAGCTGTTGCTTTTGATTGCTTTATTGGTTTTTTGTTTGTTTGTTTGTTTATTTGTTTGTTTGTTTTTTAAATAAAGGGTTTCATGTAGCCAAAGCTGGCCTCAAACCAACTATGTAGCTAAGCTATGTAGCTTGAACTGATGATCCTCCTGCCCCTGCCTTTCAGGTGCTGGTATTATGGGCCAATGGCACCACATCTGGCTATAACTAGTAAATCTTAATTCATCCAAGTGTAGATGCCATCACCAATGAGTATCTCTCTCTGCCTGTCACTTTTGCTGTTGTTGCTGTTGTTGTTACTTCTTGTTTTCCTTTTCAAAAAAATTGCTCTTTCAGAGATTATTGGTTTGATAAGTAAAGTAAGTGAGGATGTGGTGCTGGTTCACTTTTCTTCAGTTTGGCACAAGTGAGAGTCGCCTGGGACGAAAGAGTGCCCACAGAGGGGTTGTCTTCCCCAGACTGACTGGTGACATGTCTGTTGGGAGTTGCTGTGATCAGTGACTGAGGTGGAAGGGCCTCGCCCACTGTGGGGTGTGACCCCTGGGCTGGTGTCTTGGGTTGTATAAGATGCAGGCTGAGCCCCTTGATGGAGGCTGGAACCTAGAAACCGTAAAATACCTTTCCTCTACCGCGTTACTTTTGGTCGTGGCTTTTCATCATAGCTGCAGAAAGCAAGCTAGAACCGAGCTCTTTTCCTCTTCTGATCACTTTGCAAGTAAAAATAAGATTAGAACTTAATAAAATTGCAATTGGTTAATAACCAGATATCTAATAGACTGAGACGCCTGGAAAAGATCATCCAGTTTAAGGAACTTTTACTCCCATCCATGTCCCCAGTGTGTATACAAACGCAAGAGAGCAGAAGAGCAGAGAAAACCACAGCCATAGTCTAAAAAGTTCCAGCAAGAAAATAATGTGTATCAAAATACATATTTGCAACATTGACCATCTAGATATTTTGGAGAAAGCAAACTGCAGGGGGAAAAAGCTAAGAAAATAACTTGTATCAAAATACATATTTGCAACATTGACCATCTAGATATTTTGGAGAAAGCAAACTGCAGGGGGGAAAAGCTCTTACCTCCTGTCCTAATTAGCACTAAGTATCAACTCCGCACAGTCTAGAGTCATCTCAGAAAGGAATCTCGATTGAAGAATTGCCAAGGTCAGATTGGCCTGGCAGCATGTTTGTGGAGCACTGTCTTGATTTCTAACTGAAAGAGGAGGCTCATCCCACTGTGGGCGGCATCATCCCTAGGCAGGTGGTCTTCAACTGAAGAAGTAAAGCACCTGAACATAAGCTGGCCTGCGAGCCAGGTAGCAAGCAACACCTTCTATTGGTTTCTTTCACACCTTGTTTGGCTGTGAAGTGAGTTCCTTGGTTAGAAGAAATGGTGTGTAGATGAGCAATCAGGCCCATTTCTGGTTCGTTTCAGTTCCTATCCTGATTTCCCTATAACCTGTGAGCTACGATAAACCCTTTTCTTCCTCTAAGTCATTTTTAGTTAAGAAGTCTTAACAACAGAAAGCACGTGCTTCTCCCTGACAGAGAAATGACATGATGCCTGGTGCACAGGAGCTGCACTGTGAGTCCTCAGGGAGCGGCTGTCACATGGGGCTGTTCTCCATGAGCGCGTCCTAACTCACCCTCCATCTCCATTTTCAGTGTTGCTCTGGGATTTTTCCCTTCCAAGGCCATACCTTGGAGGAAAAAACGGAGTTGTGTATCCAGTTTTGCTTTTAACACTTTTGCAATGGACTGGGCCGTAGACTACGAAAAGCTGGCTATGGCTCCGCCTCCTCTTTACTAAGCAGTTTCCCCAGCACCACACATAACCATCAGAACTAGCTATTTGCTCAAAGCAAATCAGGGGAGGCTTTCAAACCATCCCTGGTTACTATCAGCACCGATGTAAGCTGCTGAGGATACAGAGGGAGGGCGGTGGGTGTGCTTCAATGCAGATGTGTCCCCAGGGCCCTGAGGCAAGCCTGCAGCCAGCAGCCACCCATCCTGGGCTCTGTTTCTGAGTGTCTGCTGCCTGCCCATGGTGGTTGGTAATTGCCGGGTTCACTGTGAGCCTTTGCTCTCTCAGGTGTATTTCATAAGCCAACATGAAAAGAAAACTGATAAGGGCCAGCCCAGGGAGGTGTTTATGTTTTCGGCCCTGGCCAATTGTTCCTGACCTGAAAACAACAGTTAGGGCAGATGGAAGGTCCGGGCTTATAACACGGACCACAATGGAAACCCAACACTCTCCTTGCGGAGAGTGCCCAGCAGCCAGCTGTCTTCCACTTGCAGCTAGCGTGGCTGCCACCCAGTAATTAACACGCCTGGGCTCCCCTTTGGGAAGAAGCAGAGAGGAACAATGATGCACACGTGTCCTCCCAGGCCAGAGGCAGGTGAGTCCAACATGGAACAACACACAGGAAACAATCCCTTCAGCCATTGTTTCTTACAGTTGGGCAAGCCGCTAGCTAGCAAGGCAAGGCTGGTATTTAACAGCCCCCTCAGGGCCTCAGAAAGAGGTGCATGACTAGGAAAGGAGAGAAACCCACAGCATCCCACCGGGGTGGACAGTCCTGGACATCCTCAGTGCTGATCATGGTATAAGACAAGCCATGCACGCCAAGCTCCCTGCCTTTAAAGAGATGCGTGCACCCACCTGGATCTCACGTCGTGGCCACTGGCAGAGGTTGGTACATTGGTAAAACGGGGCTGGACAGATGTCTCAGTGGAGAAAAAAAGCACTCAGTGTTCTCGAAGAGGGGATCTGGACCCACTTATGCCACTTAAACACTTCTAAGTCCAGCTCCAGGGCATGTGACACCATTTCCCGCCATGCTCTCACAACCCCAACCTCCTTATATTAGAGAGAGCCATCCTTGGTAAAGATAAATTTGAACTTTAGAGTAAATAAGGCACTCCATTAAAGTGAGGGTTTTGTGGCCATGCCATGGAGTCATATGACTTTCCAGTGTCTTTAGTCTAACCCCCCAATATAAGCTAAAGTTCTCTACACTGGCCAGTGAGACGAATAAAAGTAAACAGCGTAAAGTTGAACTGTGGGTTTGCATAGGTTATGAGCTATGGAAAGTTCTGAACTCTGCCATACCGCCTCCCTGATGCCCCATCCAGTTTGCTAAATGAGAAGGTCCCTGTGTGATTCAGCATCCACGCTGTCCTGAGTTGGGCAGAGCACAGTGTCACAATGCCTTTCACACGGGGGCAGGGGGTCATAACTAGGTGTCTTTGTTTGTGTTTCCATCCACGTATCTGAAAGGGGTACAGTGGGGGACATATGTGACACAGTTGGATTTGCCCAATCCTGGGGCTCCTGTGGTGACAGAAGCCTAGGAAGCTGGTGTCCGACACCTGGGCGGGTCAGAAAGAAGACAGTGATGTAATGTATGACTGGTAACAGCTGTCCACTGCTGATCAGACTGTCTTCACCCACCAAGATGAAGATGAGCAGCAAGTGCATTGTCTGCTGTAGACCAGCCCTCCATGTAGTCAGCTAACAGTAAGAACGCCACCGCATGTGCCGTTAAAGGCCACTAATCCCAGCACGCCGGAGGCAGCGGCAGGTGGATCTCTGTGAGTCTGAGGTCAGCCTGGAATACGGAGTGACCTCCAAAAACAGACAGAGAAAGATAAGACATGTGGGCTTGTCAGTGCATTCATGACAAGTGGGGGCATTGTAAAACCAGAAACCAGCACCCTGGATTCCAGGCGGGTATGGACTGAGTGTGGAGGCCTTGCTGGTTTCTGAAGTCAGCTTTGCTACAGGGTATTTCGTATAAAGGAAAAACTCATTTTAAGTTTTAAGTTTTATTTTAATTAAGAGCCAACAAAAGGAGCTGAAGAGATGACTCCCTGCTACTTTACCAGAAGACCCAAGGTTGGTTCCCAGCACCCACAATGGGAAGCTCTCAATCACCTGTAACTCCAGCTCCAGGGTATTTGCATGTGCAAGCGTGAGCACACGCGCACACGCGCGCATACACACACACACACACACACACACACACACACACTTTTTAAAGAAAAAAGTGCCAACTTTGGACTTGTATATCAATGGGCAAACTATACAGACTACACCAAAGGGAAGACCCAACGCAGCCTCCTGAGTGCCCATCACTTCTCAGGTCAGGCTCCCTCACTGAGGTAGTAAAAGTCGGTAAGCGCCGGCCAGATGATGGAGTGCTGCAGTAGCTGTGGGACACACTGACTTACGCACGTTGTATTAAAGAATGCTAGGTGTTAACAGACCAAAATAACCAATCACAGCGTGGTAAGAATTGGGCCTTGACATATCTGTTTCACAGAGCCCTACCCTGCACTGCTAAGAGGACAACATAAGCAACAATAATGAGCTCACTCTGTCTGCTAAGCATCCGGAAGACGCGCGGAGCACTACCAGGGTTCCACTGTGCGGAGCACTACCAGGGTTCCACATGTGGAGCACTTCCAGGGTTCCACTGTGCGGAGCACTACCAGGGTTCCATTGTGTGGAGCACTACCAGGGTTCCACCACACAGAACACTACCAGGGTTCCACCACGTGAAGCACTACCAGGATTCTACCGCGCGGAGCACTACCAGAGTTCCACCTGCTTTCAATGGTTATTTTGCTCACAAAGAATTGACAAGAGCCCCTTGTTCAGTTTATTTTAATTATTGGGGTAAAATATACAATGATTGCTTACTATGTCACTCTTCCCAAACACTCAGCTCACTGGCATTGGCTATATTTGGTGTTGTGCAACCCCAGGCCCCCTCCAATCCAGAAACGCCATCTTCCTGATCTGAAGTCCTGTGCTCAGGAAACAGTGGCTTCCCTTCTCCCTTCTCTGTGCCTCTGGTAATGCCATGGCTGCTCTCTATGGACTATTCCAGGTACTTTGAATCAGGGCAATCACAATCTCGGTTGATCTCTGGGTTACTTCAGTAAGCATGTTTTCCAGGTCTACCCGTGTATGTCAAGGCATGTACCAGAACGGAGTTTCTTTCTGGGGTGGAATAATATTCTGCAGAATGTGAGCTCCCCCATTTTTTTTTTGTTTGTTTGTTTGTTTTTTACGTGCATTGTGATGGCTAATTTTGGTTGTCAATTTGACACACCTGGAAGAAAGGAGCCTCAGCTGAGGAAGCAGCGTCATTAGATTGGCTTGTAGGCCTGTCCGTGGGTCCATTTCTTGATTGTTGATTGATGTGGGAGGTTCAGCTCACTATGGGTGGTGTCACCTCTGGGCAGGTGGTCTTAGGGTGCATAAGAAAGGTGGCTGTGCTTGAGCCCAGAAGCACTGGGAGGAGCAGCTTCCTTCATGGCCTCCAGCGCTCCTGCCTGAGTCTCTAACCTGGATTCACCGATGTGATGGATTGGGATCAAGATATGTAAACTGGATTAAACTCTTTCCTGCCCACCTTATGCTTGGCCCATGATCTATCGCTGCCAGGGAGCAGCCAGTAAGAACACATACCCCCGTCTCGTGGTGTTGATAGGCGATCTGCATTGCATTCACTTTCCTGAAAGCTATTTGGCCTTTGTTTTACAGTGTCCATTTTTGTTGTTTTCATTGTTGTTAACACAAGGTCTCGCTGTATAGACCAGACTAGCCTTGGCTTGTGCTGAACTCCAAGCACTGAGATCACACTGTCCGGCCTCTCCTCGAGTGGTGACCCTTTCTCTGTGGCTTGACTAGATAAGGAAGGTCTGGTGGCCAGTAAATCACAGTCTCAGATGCCAAAGTGGCAAGCTTTATTGGAATCAAGACTGGCTGGCTGGCAGAGTCGGCTGGCAGAGTGTAAGCTCTTTGCTTCCTGCAGCACAGTATTTCTCCCCTCACCTCTATCTCTTGCTAAACAAGAACCCTCGCAGCTTCATGCGTGGAAAGACAAGGCAGAGAGAAAGGGGACCAGCAGGCCACTTGTCTGTGCCTGCCTGGCTTTCTCTGGGCCTCACACTTAGCTCAGTTCTCCCAAGCACTGCAGATGGCCATGGCGTCTCACTCGGCTGATCTTGCTGTGCCCTCTTCCATCAGTGATCTCGCATTGGGGTTGGGTTGGGGAGCTCACTAAGTGTCTGATGACCAGCTGACCCAAGTGGTTTCTTCTGTGTGTCTTATTGTCTGTTGCACCAGCCTGAGCATATCCCAAAGTGCAAACACTTTCCATTTCAAATCTGTTCTTGCCTCAGGTCTGTGATTGTCTCATTGGTCAGGCTCAGTCAGAGCAAAGAGGCAAAGGTGTGACAACTTGGAGGCGCAAAGCCCCGGGGCCGCGCAAAGCCCCGGGGCCACGCAGGCTGGTTGAGGTCCTTGGCTGTCTGCGATAACCCCTCAGGTCCTTCTCCGCTGTAACTAACCAAGAACCTGAACCACAGACCAGATATTCCCGCCTGCTCTTTCCAGAAATCCAGCCAGCTTCTAAAGAGTCCACAGGAATAGAAAGGAATTCAAAGAGAAGGAAATTAACGTATACAACATTTTAAGTGCCAATATTTTGTTTCCTGGTGTACTTAATTCGTTTTGTTTTGTTTTGACATTTTGAGGGTCTGAAAGAATTTTAGCCCACCTGTGTAGGACTAGGCTATGCTTCAAAGCATGTGGCTCAAAAATGCAGGCATGGAGATGCACCCCTGTAATCTCAGCATGAGGCAGAAGCAGGGGGATTGTGGTTTTGAAGCCAGATTGGCCTTAATACGTAGTGAGACTCTCTGTCAAACCAAAAATAATATTTTTTGAGCTGGGGCAATCACTCAGTGGGGAAAACACTTGCTGTACAAGCTTAAGGAGGTGAGTTCGAATCTCCAGAACCCACATAAAGCCAGGTGTAAGAGAGTATGTCTGCATTCCCAGTGGGAGGTGGGGACAGGTAGTGTGGGATAGAAAACACAGCATCAAATCACACACACACACACACACACACACACACACACACACACACGCACACACACACACACACTGATCAACACTTGGGATTTCTCCAGCATCAACAACAAAGGCTGTTTTCAACCCCGACCTCTATGTCTCTGGCATCTTGCCTGTATGGTACTTGGCAAACGTCGAAATTAAAATTCACATGCTGGATGTTTCCATATTGAAATGCAAACCACAATTCTCTCTCTTAGTTCTTTCAAGACCACTTTGCATAGTCCAAAGAGTCACTGCTCCTCGGGGTACCCCGCTGATAACAGTGGCTTTATGCTTTGCCCCATGACGGCTGTTCATTTGCCTGACACCAGGAAAGGAAGCAACTCTCATTAATAAAAGTCCAAAGTTCTCAAAAGTACTCACTGAATCCCAGCATCAGATATGGAGCCTTCTGGCCCGGTGAATCCTGGCTTCTCTCACAAGAATGTGGGTTTCCTTTGGTGTTCTTTGCATGATAAAATTAGCCTGAACATTGAGCACTGACTGCTAAACTGTGAACACTGCATTTCTGCCATTCAAAGTAGGTTTGGACCCCCCTGATTCTGCCCTCCTGGTAGTAAATAGTATCAAGAACAGAAGGGCCAACACTTCCTAAGGGGAAGGTACCCCAAACACCATCTCTGGCCTGAGGCAGGCCTGAAGTGGTCCAGATGCTTTCATAGACAGTCGCCAGCCACCTGGACGCCTGTAGAAAGGGAGCCTCTGGCCCTGGAAGGCTAAGTAAGCAGTTGGAAAAGTGGACAGAGGAGCTGAGCCTTTTCTTTGAAGAAAAGATCAGAGAAGAACATCATGGTGGCAGTGACAGCAGGGCCAGGGAAGGAGCTGGGGCACGAGGCAAGCAGGTTGCCTGCTGTTGGGACCCGTGGTGAGTGTGTGGTGGACCTCACAGTGCTCCACACATATTCCAAGCTGCAAAGCTGGTGAAAGCCGAGAGCGCTGAGGCCCCTGCCAAAAGGAGCCTAGTGTTTATTTAGACCCAGGTGGTCACCAGCTACACCGCGCCGGAGAGCCTCCTGCATAGAGTGCTAGAACTCAGACCATCACACGCAATGGTGAGAGCTCCAAGACGACCTTCGGAGTGCCACGTTGGAGGATGCAAGACAGAGCTTCTAGGTGGCTGATGTCTGCAAACGCTCTGGACTTAAGCACGACAACACGATAGAAAAGCTAGAAACCTCAGCCACTGCGAGAGGGAGGAACGCGTCATACGATTAGACGGCTGCCTTTCTCACTCTTTCTTTCCAAAGGCTGGAGTATCTGAGTGAGGCTCCTCCTTCTCTCAGGATACTCCTCAAGCTATGATGCACACAGGAGCTGCAGGGCCTGGTCTGTGACTGATTCTGACTCAGGAACCAGGACTTTGACTCCTAGCAAGTTCCCAGGTGGGGTCATGGCTGCTGGCTTGGGGACTCCATGCATTGCTGCAAAATGGCTCAAACTCTTCACTGTCAACACATTACTAGATGGCTGTCATGTTTCCCCCCCCCCCTCTACTCCACACTCCCTTCCTCCCTTCCTCCCTTCCTCCCTTCCTCCCTTCCTCCCTTTCTATATCCTGTTTTCCCTCAGTGCACTGTGAGATTACCTGAGGAAGGTCATGGAAACGTACATTACAACTCCTAGGCTAATCAAGAGTCCTCAAGGGACTAAAATTTGCACTTCTCACTTTTACCCAAGTGAGAAAAACTCCAGAACTGCACGCGCGCGTGCGCACACACACACACACACACACGCCACATACACATGCACAGGTGCACACACAGCTCACACACATACACATGCATGCACACACAGATACACATGCACATGTGTGCACAGACAAGCACACACATGTGCATACACACACACACACACACACACACACACACACACACACACACCCTGCACTCTAAGTGCAGGAAAGCTGGTAACAGGTAGAACCATCAGGTTCTCCAGTCAGCTCCAGCAGTCAGGACTGCCTAGTGCAAGTTCTGTTCAGGCCACAGAGCTTTGATATCTGGGCATCAGTTATAAATCCCTGAGCTCGTAGCCGGTAAAACAGATTTCACAGCTTCTGCGGCTATCACAGAGCAAAGATATAACAAATAATAACAATATTTCATAGGCCTGGGGACATGAGTTTGACCCCTAGAATCCACATTAAGGGGGCATGGGGGCTGCACTTGTAATCCCAGCACTGGGAAGCAGAAATAGGAAGGTCTCTGGGCTTACTGGCCAGCTAGTCTAGCCTGATTGGCAAGCCCCAGGCCAGCCAAAGACCCCATCTTAAAAAGGGACAACACAGTGGATGGCACCTGGTAAAGGCCTTCAGCCTCCATATAGTTGTGCACCCATGTGAACTCAGACACGTGTGCATACACACACACACACACACATGCACAGTACACACTCTAGGGACACTATTCGCCAGTGCTATTATCTAAGGACTTCTGATACTAGCTCATTTGAGGGTATCCATCTGTACCCCCGTTTTCTGGCCAGAGACCTGTGTTATCTATGTGTGGACATGAGAGGCTGCACAAAGTAGCCATACAATGAGAATGGCGGCCCGAGAGAGTGTTTTAATTGGATGGAGTTGCACACGGAGCTCCCCACATTAATTGCGGGGTTGTGCAACTTTACATCTTTCAGCCTTCCCTGTGTTTTTATAGGGCCATTAGCAAAGGCACCTGAGCATTCCCCACCCCGCCCTCAAGAGCGGCATCTCAGTAACTTTGCCAGCCAGAGGATGGAGATTGCTGTGGCATTCCTTGGCAGAGCCACAGTCCCCTGCAGCGGTTACAGTGTGGGTTCCCAGGCCAGCAGCCTGGGGTCTGAGTCACCAACAGGAACGAGGCTGGAGGGTGGGTCCACCTGAGAACTTAAAGAATCCTCAACAGTTCTGCCTAAAATGAGATTAAGTATGTCTTTAGGCAGCTCCCCGGTGACAGACATGTCTTTTTGTCTTGGGCTCTTAAAAAAGTATAAAGAACCAGTTCGCTGGCAGCCACCCGAGTCTTTCCTAGCTGCCATGGCCTTGGAAAGGCCCAGAAAAGCCTTCACTGCTGCTTCAGTGAGCCCTGACATCTTGCGTGGGCTTTCCTGACAGTCATCACCGGACTCGTCAAGTATTCACGCCTTTGTACTCTGCCCCCTGGTGCCTTTCTGCAAACCAGGACCCTGTGGTGGCAGTCTGCGGTGGGACCTGCAGACCAGAAGTGGACCAGAAGGCCACCCTTGCCAGCCTTTGTCTGCTCTGCCTTGCCCTGTGGAGACCCAGGAAGGCAGAGACACTCTGGGCATCTAAACCATCCTTGCGGGCATGAGGACACCCAAGCCTAAAGGCATCTGGGAGTTTCTGAAGTGAAATAGCTGCAGGATTAATCTGCGCGGACACTTGAGTTTCTCCCTTTGGGGTCGTGAGTCACCTTCAAGAAGCCAGCTGCAGCTATGGGCTTGGATCCTGGGAGCTCTCCAGAGAGTAGCAAATGCAGAAGACAGCACAACCTGCCTGGAGCCTCTGCTGGCAGGGACGTTGGGATTTGTTTAGAAGGGACGGCACAGAGACTTAATGGGGATTATATTAACAAAGCATTTGAGTAATGGGGATTATACTGGGAGACAACGTGAAGCACACGTTGTGTTTAGCTATTGATAAGCTTCAGAAAAGAGGGGCAGCCATTGCTTCTCAGTGTGAGCCCAGTGTGGGCATTTGCTGCTAATTGCTCAGCGTGGCTGGGAGAAAGAAATCCCCCATTTTTTAATTCCTGAGTTGGTTAAAAAAAAAAGGGTTTAAGTAAAAGGGAGTCTGGTCCGTTAGAAGGACCTTGTGTCGTTACTACACTGAGCCTCTGTGCGTGCAAAATTAGCTAAATGAAAACCAAATGAGGGTGTCCTCAGGGGTCCGTGCCTGGGGCTTGGGATCCAGGGCTGGCATTTGGACCTGTGACATCAAAGGCCATGCCTTGAAATAGAGGGAAACTGAGCAGAGGAAAAAGAAGAGCCAAGTTAGGGGAAAAAAAAAAACTGTGCCTCAATCTGGGAATTGCAGAAGGAGAAAAGTTTTGTTTCTCAGCAAGCAAAGCAGAGAGGCAGGAAAAGGTGACCTACAGTAGCAGCGAGCAGGAGCGCCCACCCTCCATGGAGTCACCTTGTGATTATTGCTTGCCTCCAGACAAAAGTGGCTGCTGAGGGCAGAAGGGCTACCCAACAGCCCCCTCAGTGGCTGGGAGGAAGCAGGTCCTAGTTACTGTTGGTGGACACACAGAGTAATTTTACCTAGAGATGTGAGTTGGCCCATTTGAGTTGAGCAGAGAAAGGCTACCAGCAGCCTTTACAGGTACAAGTAATAAATGAACAGCCATGCACCCACCACAGCTCTGCCCCGGGAGGAAATTCCCTTTCTTTGCATTCCCCAAAACTTCCTAGTACAAGTGTGGGAGCCCATGTGGGTGTAAAGAGTGAGCCACAATTTCTTCTGTCTACCAAAAAATATCCGTTCTAAGTCTGCCCACAGAGGGGAACTACAGCCACATCGTTTTGGGCTTTTATTAAAATGGTCTTCTCATCCCACAATTAAAATGTTCTAATTTTCCCCCAAGCTTTGAAATGTCAGTAAGTTGCTAGCCCCTCTCAGGATCAGGCACTCACTGAAATGGACACCCTTTTCAGTCTTACTTGCTTTTACCAAGAACCAGCTCTCCCAAGCCGATGCCCGGCAATATAAGTGATGATAGCCGCATCCGGTCTGAGGAGCAAGTTGGTGCCAATGTTGAATTGCTATTGAACAAACAGCAAGGCACTCTTTATCTAAATAATCAGTTGTTCCCCAAACCACAAATAACAACAGGATCTGAGCTCCACTAAATCCACAAAGAGCGGAGACATCAAGAAGAGACTGAGGCAGGGGATTTTTTTGTTTCTGTTTGTTTGTTTTTCTTTTCCAGCCCCTCTCTTCTAAACTCTACTCAACTATTTTCTTACCCGGCCCTGGGGGAGGGCAGGTGGAGGGCAGGAAGGGCATAGCTCAGAAAGTTTGAAAAAAAAAATTGACATCACTTAAGTCACGTGATTGGCAAGAGCCAATGATGACGGGCTGGGGAAAGGGGAACAGTTAAATTTGTAATTTGGGTTGTGTGAAAACTTCTTTGGGCCTCATAAACAACCACAGAACCACAAGTTGGGTAGACTGGCAGTGTGAGAAGTCTAAGCCGGGTACAGTGGTCAGCAGGCAGGACGCATCGCACTGAATGCAAACCACAGGCTTTCGCAGAGCGGTGAGCAGCTCAGCCCACAGCCTAGGCGGTGCTTTTTTTTTTTTTTTTTCTTTCTTTCTTTTTTTTTTTTTTTTTATCTTTAACAATTTGAATATTTGTTTCTACAACTGTACTTTCCCCACTGCACAAGGCCCATGGAGTCCCAGAAGTGTTAAGGTTGTGGGAGGACAAAAGAGACTTAGGGAGCCATGGCGGGAGGTGAGGTCAAACTGAGTGACCTTTCTTGGGTTTTGCTCTTAAGGTGAAAGAAATCGTTGAATCCTTCGCCTTCAGAAGAGGTACATTTGCAAAAGGAACCGATGGCTTCAGACAGCATTTTTGAGTCATTTCCTCCATACCCACAGTGCTTCATGAGGGGTGAGTACGGTGCTTTTTTTTTTTTTTTTTAATCTGATTTTGCTCAGCTTGAGCACAGACTGAGATGGCAGTCTGTGGACCCTCCTGTGCCTGCCTGATTGGGGGTCAGGGAGCGTAGTCAAACAGAGGCCAATAATTTTGAGGCCGCTGGGTTATTTGTTTGTCAGACATCGCGCTGCAACGATGTTTTAGTAAATGCTTAGTTAAACTGTTGAAATATTTGCTCTCTGAGTAAAAGTCGTGTCAAGTGCTCTGGGCTGCTGTCGTTTAAAGTCCTAGAGATTGGAAGGCTGGCACGGAGGATACTCTCTGGGTATTATATGGCTGTCTCTTGTGCCCTGAATGACTTTCTCACAGTTATACTAAAGGCAGTAAGCTGTCTGGCCCCGGTCTTGAGCTCAGCCTGCCCTGGGGTTTAGCAGGCTGAGCACTTAGCTGACCAGGTTGCTGGTGCCAGAGGTGTGGGCTGGAGGAGGCGTTCACAGGTATGCCTTGGATCAGCGTGGAGACTTCAGGGCCAAAGTGGCCACTGGGCAGAGGACGGGCTCTGGGCAGACTCATTCTGGGAAGAGTCATCAGCAGAGGCTATGCTGTGGTTTTTCTTTTAGCCTCAATTGCAAAGAGGCAGCCGACATTGCTCAAGACAGAAAGCCAACAAACTGTAGCATACACAGTGTCTCTCAAAAAAGAACAACGGAGCCATTTTCTAAGTTCATGTGTTATCACAGTTAAAGTTACTAGATTGCAGGCGTGTGAGTAGGCACCCTTAGGTCCCTTAAACCTGCCTGCACTATTGCAGCCAACAACGTTACAAAGGTTTTTTTTTTTTTTTAAAGTTACAAAGCTGGAATTCAGCCAGGAGTGTCCATGTGTGTGTCTGGTGGGTCTTTTATGGTCAGTGGGGACAGAGCTAAGCAAATAAAAACAATGGCATAAAAAGATCACGAAGGCATGGCCGTGTGTCAGGACACATGCTCTTTGACCTGGGCCTGCAGCTTGTGGCTTGATGGTTTGGCAGAGCTGAAACTGAGTGGGATGGGATGTGGGGAGGGGGGGGACGGGAATCATTTGTTTTCTGGATACAAATTCTTGTGTACACCCAACCAGCATGTGTGAATCATTCTTTATTCATACAGCCGAATGTGCCAGGGAATGCACAGGGCTTGCCAGCCACTTTGTCAAAACTAACGCTATTGAGGATGTCATGGAGCCTCTGTGCTGAAATGTGAAAACTTGAGGAAGGTGTGTGTGTATGCGTGTGTGTGTGTGTGTGTGTGTGTGTGTGTGTGTGTGTGTGTGTTTGCACATGTGCTTTCAGTTTTAGAGGTGGCATCAGGATTTAAAGAGAAGGAAAAGAAAGCAAGCCGTTAACCAATTCCAAGCTTTAAATTAAAGGGCTCCCGAGAGCTCCCTCCCTTGCTGGCAGCAGAAGGAATTGAGTGAGGTTGACTCATGGGTGTGCGTCACATATCATACAGTGTCCCACAGAGGGTTAGGCAGAGACACCAGCTTGGAGGGCCCCTGGTGACGAGCCACCAACTGCTCGCTGGCTGGCTGCATCCCCTCTGGGCTGCTGACAAGCAAAGGAAGCAATATTTGTAGAAAAATTACTGGCCTGTTCCACTCTCAGTGCATGCTCCAAACATTTATTGTTTCCTATTTGATGAACTCAGGAAGACGGAAGCAGGAAACTCTGAACATTTCCACTGGGAGGTAGGTTGCACTGCAGCCTGCTGTGCTGGCCTTCAGGGGATGTCACTATGGGACTCACAGCAAAGACAGTTAGAGATGTGGTAACCAGGGAACTCAAGCCTGGCACCTGCAACCTGCTTCCCTCTTAGGAGTCTGCTTGCTTTCAAGCAGGCTACCTAGACAGACTGCAGTAAGTTTCCCATGCAAGCATGAAGACCCAAGTTCGAATCCCTAGAAAAGCCAGGTGCAGTGGTGTGTTCTGTCTGTCACCCCAGTACCTGCAGGGAGACCGGAGTTAGAGACAAGGGCTCCCCAGAGGCTCACAGGCCAGCTAGTCTGGAGAGTAAACATAGCCTCAAAGCAAGGTGGGGGGTAAAAACCAACTTCTGAGGCTATCCTCCAGCCTCCACATGCACATAGTGATGTGCATGTCTCCACACTCCCCCATATGAACATGCACACATGAGCACAGATGCACGTATCATGTACGTACACAGATTTTTTTTTTAATCAGCATGGCTCATCTGAAAAGGCCTCACTTCCTCCTCTGAGGAGGATGGAAGGGATGGAGGGAAAGGGGCCATCAGAGTCCACAAGCTGATAAATACCACCAACCATCAGCTGTAGAACCTAAGTGAACTCTTGGCAACTTCCTGCTTAGCATTATTCCATCCGAAGGGCCTGTCAACACAAGGGTTTAAATGGCCCGTGTTGGCTGTCCACACCGCTCACTCCAGCCAGAACAGTGACAAAACTTTGCTTCTTTTTCATTCCATTTGGGCCCAGTGCCAGAACCCATCCTCTTCACCCCCATGTCCATTTCACAGCCTGTCTCCTGCCTGCCCCCCATGCCACAGCCTGCCCCTTCACAGGGCTCCCCACGGCTGCTTCTCCTGCCTGTAATTTATGGCTTTGTGCCCCCTCCCCGGCAGCCACTGTGAGCCGCTCTCGGCATCTCGTTTCCCTCCGGGATGGCACTTTATCAGTCCCTGCAATCCTCGCAGGAGGAAACCCGTAACTCATTTTCAGCCTGATACCACTGTGGAAACGAGGAGAAAACAGAGATGGGGAACCAAGCGAGCCATTGTTCCCTTCCTCTCGTGAGAGCTGGGCTAGCGCCTGAGACACTGGCACGCAAAAAGAATGCGGTCTACCACAGAGAACGCCTCTCCTCACCTATCACTCCAGCCCAGGTTCTCGCTTAGTCTGCCTAAGCAAGAAGGGAAGACTCGATTGAGACTCCCAGGAACTGTCACACGTGGTTGGCGACATGAAACTCTCAGAACCCCATCTTGGTCCCCTCAGAAGGTACAATGAGTGACACCAAAGAGATGACAGTGGAGGGGGAAAGCACTGCCACATTTTTTTTCTCCTTTTTTTTTTTTTTTTAAATGCCTCAGGCGGCCTTGCTCTTAGAAGTGGCTTTAGTGCTCTAGGCAATGCCTGAGTGGTGAGATGCCTCAGAGTTCCTAGAACCACAGGTAGAAATCTCAGCAGTGTGCCTCTGTGCCTCGAGTCACTCTGGCAGAGCTGTTCAAAAGGAGTCAAAGAACCGAGGCCGGCTTTGTGCAGCGTGTTTTCCCATAAACACAAATTGACCGCTATTTAAAGGCATGAAGATACTTCCTCTCACACCGCTGAAGACTTAAGGGACAGAAAGTCCTAGATGAAACTATGTGTGTGTGTGGCCTTACCCACCATGCAAAACCTGTTAGTGAGTGATCCTGCTACTGTAACAAAATACCATAGACTTGGTGACTTAAAAAGCAGAAATGTGTTTCCTCATGCTCTGGAGGCCAAAAGTTTGAGGTCAAAGTATCAGCAGCTTTGAGTTTTGTCTTTGTTTGTTTGGGTTTTGTTTTGTTTTGTTTTGTTTTGTTTTGTGAGGTCTGTCTCATCTGCCTATCTGTTGCTTCTCCTGGTTCCTCGTGTTCTCTCTCTCTCTCTCTCTCTCTCTCTCTCTCTCTCTCTCTCTCTCTCACACACACACACACACACACACACACACACACACACAGGCTGATCTAGCACTCACTATGTAGCCCAAGATAGCCTTGAATCAAAACAATCTCCCTGCGTGAGCCTCTGGAGTCTTAGACTTGTGGGCGAGATCTACCACACCCTCCTCTTCATCCCCTCTAAGAGGCCATCCCACATAGCAGAGAGCACTCTCATACTTCCTTCTATCTAATTGCTTCTAGAACACTCTGCATCCAATACAGTCGCTTTCTGAGGTACTTGCAATTAAGACTTGAATGTATGGATTTGGGGGAAAGGGGGAACAGCACAGCCCCTACTGTGGTATCTTTGCAAACCTGCCTCTTTGGGCCCATAAGGAAACCAGAATAAGACGCCTGGCACCAACATCCCTGAGTACCAGAGAACCAGGCTCTGCCTTCCCTGTGAGAGGAAGTTTCACCCCTGAGGCTGCCCATGCACTATGAAACTAATTTTTAAAAGGCTTTAAAAATGATCTGACCTTGTCCTCATAGCCTTTACCTCACACCCTTTCTGTACACTGAGAAACAATTGACAGTGACCTGGTGGCAACTTTAAGATGCTTACGCTGAAAGAGCCCATAGCGGTCACCAAAGAGTCCCCCACCTCTGCCCTGCCCCCTCCATCAGGGTTGCTCTGTGCTTCAGGCTAGTCCCAAGGACACCTTGCCAACCCTGGCCAAGTGACTGCGGGGCAGGGGCGGGGGACCCTACAGCAGTTCACATATTAAATATGGGACAGGAAGTAGTTATTGGAACTGGAAAGATGGCTCCCTGGGTAAGCACATGTCACATGACCATAAAGAGCTGATTTTGGATCCCCAGAACCTACATAAAAATCCAGTGTTCGTGTCCATATTGGTTGTGCTCCTGCTGTGACATGGGAGGCGGCGGGACAGGAAGACAAGTAGCCACGGTTACCTGTGGCCTCCACAGGCATGCCACTGGCACCCCTATGTACACACTCACACAGAGAAACGTGGCGTACACAGACACATGGTCACACACAAGGATTAATGTGAATAAATAATAAGCAATGGCTGACTGGATGCTTATCAGAAATAACATCCAAACCTGGAATTAAACAACAAAAAGCCTTCCAGAGCCGTTGGAAGCAACACAAGTCCCTCTGTGTTCTGGAGACAGACCTAAAAGATGGGCTAAGAAAGATGTAGCCCTTCGCTGGGAGGCAGCAGAGCCCGGCTGGCTGGTGCTGGGACAGAGCCGGGCCCTGGCTACTGCACACACAGGCTGGCAGCAAGAAGCCAGGTGTCTGCCTGCAGAAAGACAGCGAGGTTACGGACAGCGGCTGCTGGCAGAGGCAGGCAAGGGAGGTTTGAGGCCAGAGTACGCTCAGGTAACACCGCGGCGCCCTTTCTTTCCTCTCTTTGGCTTCTGTCTAAGCTGAAGAACTCCCAGGAGCCTCGCTTTGCTTTTCTTTGTGTCATCTTTGTTTGGTTAGCTTACAGTGTTGGTTTTTTGGGAAGGTAGTTTGGTTGGTTGGTTGGTTGAGTTTTATTTGCTCGTTTGAGAAAAGTTCTCACTATGTCACTTGGGCCAGTCTAGAACTCACGGTGTAGACCAGGCTGGCCTGGAACTCACAGAGATCTATCCGCTTCTGTCTCCAAGACTTGAGATTAAACCAGCAGTTCTCTAGCGACTGGTTCAGAGGAATCACCTAAAACCAACTGAAAACACTCATACAACTATGTAAAATGTTTTAAAATGATATTTACATTATTATTCATAACAGTTGCAAAATTACACTTATGAAATAGCCAGAAAAATAATCTTATGATGGGAGGTCACCACAACATGAGAAACTGTTAAAGGGTCATGCAGCATTAGGAAGGTTGAGAACCACTGGATTAAAGTGTGTGCTGGTTGGTCTGGAGAGAGCTAAGTGGAAGGGTTGGAACCAATGTGATCAATATAGATTTTATTTCATTCTCAAAGAAGTAATAAAAAAAAATTTTAAGGCACGCAACACTATGCCTGGCTAAGGCTCTATTTTCTTATCTTGGAGTGTGAACCATGAAAGTACCTGAGGGCCCGTGGAAGAGCTTAGCTCCTCACATGCAAGCAGTACCAACAGTGGCTAGCTAGCAAAGATTCAATTACCTAAGACAGAAGCCAGTGGGTTGGTCAACCTCTGTCCACCCAGGGAAAAAAAGAGCATACAATGTTATAGAGGACGCCAGGAAGGCTTCCTGGAGAAAGTGGCAGAATTCCTGAAAGTAAGGAAGATAGCAGAGGGAAGGGTAGTCCAGCAGAGGCCGCCGCAAAGTAGAGCTGCAGGACACCCTATCCTACCCACAGGAGGCTGCGAGCTAGTCAGCCCCTCAGCTGGCATTCGGTGCCCACAGGCAGGGAGAGGCAGCGCAGAGCCCACTGAGCTGCTGCACCAGTGCTGTTTCTACAGATGGAGGCCAAGCCTCAGGTCAGGGCACAGGGGAGAGCCGTAGCGCTTCCCTCAGAATCTGGGTGCAGCTGTAGGGTCTAGAAGGCTCTTCCAAAGAAAGCCATTTTGCCTGTTGAACCACATGCAGCTTCTCTTGGACTCTTATGACCAGCAGTTTCCTCTTCTTCCTGACATTTATCATTGACAAGTCCTTGTCAAAGCTCAGAGATAAAGGCGTCTTGGGTTCCTGTCTGACTGGGGCCAGGCGAAGAGGCCCACACAGGAAACTCAGGCGTTTCTCAGGTAACTTCCCAGTGGCCTAGATGAGTCAATTATGTCGCTCTGTCTACTTTGGGTTCTGCAAAAGGGCTTAGCAACATTCTAGAAGAGCCTGCTGCCCAATGACCAAGTTCCTGTGTGAAATGCTTGAGTCCCCTTAGAAGCCATAAAACGTATGGCAGCTTAGTAACATGAGTACGGGATGGTTATTGTTGTTTTAATATTTTTCTTTGGTATGAAAAGTTTTGTGACATTTCATACATGGATGATATTTTCAGACACTTCAGTAGTTTTCTGTCTCCCAGTTTTCTAGAGAAACTTACTGAGGCTGCCTTAGTATTCAAACAGTGTCCATGCCACATCTTTCCCACAGTTCCTGTCCCATCCCCCACTGGCCTTTTTCATTCTGAGGCCCTTTTTCTGCATAAAAGAAGCACCAAGTCTAGACAAAATGTCTTTTTTACATTTTTAACCCCACAAAAAATATAACCACAATGCCCCTTTAGATACACAGGAGTGTTTCTAGGCTGGTGATGCAGCAAGGTTTGGAGGGTGCTCACCTGCCATGCACAGAGCCTTGGAGGGTGCTTGCCTGCCGTGCACGGAGCCCTGGACTCCGTTTCTAACATTTCAGAAACTGGGGAGGGTGGATGCACCGTGTAATCCTAACTTTTGGGAGGTGTAACCAGGTGTTCAAGCCATCCTCACCTACCCAGAGTCTAAAGCTGTCCTGGGATACAGAGACCCCCATCTCAGGAAAGGAAAAATTACAAGAAGAAAAGAAAAGCAAATCCCCTTAGAAGCCATAAAACACATTACAGCTTAACAACATGAAGAAAAAAAGAAGGGGAAATGTGTGTTTTCTTTGAGGTCTTTGGAGACCATAGCTACAGTCAGGAAATGTTATGATGAAACCCAGGGATACCTCAAATAAAATGGGGTTCTAAACCACCTATTATCTTTAACGACGACAGACAGGCAAGCTCAGATACTCCTGCTGTGCAGTCTTGTCCTCTCATAGCTCCCTGATCCCATATCCTCTGCCCCCACCTCTCGCCATTTTCCTCTCTGCTGCCCTGACAACACGGAATGGTGCCACAGGGGCAATGTCAGAAAGATGAGCACCATCCCTGAGGCTGATTGCTGTGATGGGTCTTATTACAAGAGTACACAACTTGTGCTGGGATTTCTCAGTGAACGTGTGTCTGATTCACATAGAGGGAAGGCTGACCACAGTGGCTCGTGGTCTGTGTATGGAGCCAGCATCCCAGAACTGGTGCACAAGGGACAGACGTTCCTGGCTTAGGCTCCACCATGCTGGGCCCAGGGTGGAGATGGCTGATCACCGGAGGCCCTGTGCAGGCAGGAAGGAGTCAGCAGGTCTTTGCATCATATGAGGCTGGCCTTTTTTATTCAGAAAGGGAAGCTCCTTTTTAATTTTTACACTTTTTAATTCATATATTTCAATTTATTCCTTGAGAATTTCATGCATATATACAGTGAAATGTAATCAAATCCACTCCCCGTTTCCCCTTCCAATTCCACCCATATCTGTCCCTGAGCATACCTCCTCCCAACTTCATTTCTTCTTTTATTGATTGATTGATTGATTGATTGATTGATGATTTAATGTGTATGCTTCTGTGCCTGAGTGTATGTGTGTGATGGGCCCATGCAGCTAGACTTGGTTAGTTGTAACTCATTGTGTGTGTGCTAGGATATGAACTTAAGAGTTCTTAACCACGGAGACATCACTTCAGCCCTTATTGTCACTTTTACCAAATCACTGGGTCCAATTTGTGCTACCCAGATGGAGAAACTGGCCAGCCATGGAGTAACTAAAATGGCCACACCCCCAAAGAAGGCCACGCCCCTCTTCATTATCCATCAATGGCAAACAATCCTTCAGTAATGTGTTGGACCTCCTTAGCCCTCCAGAGTCTGTACTGGAATTTTAGCTAGCTAGGTCTTGTGTGGATCTTGTGCGGGCAGCCAAGCACCCGCATCTGTGGTGGCCGCACCATGTCCAGACAGGGACAAGCATTTCGCAGGCCCCCTCTCTGCGTCTTACACTCCTTCTGCTTCCTCCCCTACTTCCCTGAGCCTTGTTGGGGCCGTGGGGGATGGGGGGAAGGGAGCTGATAAAAATGTCCCCTTTAGGGACGAACACTCACTTGTCACTTATTCTCAGCACTTTTTTTTTTTTTTTTGAAGTTATGAGTCTTCGTATTAACAGAAGCTTCTTGCCCAGGGTTGGGAGCTTCCCAGGACTATAGATAGAAATGTAAATATTTAGAAGGCAGTTTGACAACATGAGCACTTAGCTAAGAAAGGGAAACTTCTCTATCATGTGGGGCCAGCACAGTATCTGGCTAGAGAGCACCAGGGAGGATGGGATTGCACAGCAGAGAACTAGGTGTAGAAGGCAGGAGTGTGAGGACAGTTCAGCATCTGGTGGGTGAGCTCCCGGCAGGGGGTATCTTCCTATCCTGTATCATTGTTTTCTAAGCTTATTATACTCTGCAAGTGTGATTGGCTGTCTGTGTCCCCTGGGGTTCCCCACCCATGGATGCAACCAACAACAGAAGGGCAAAATATGGAGGGGGAAAAACTGCATCTGAATTGAATATCAGACTTGATTTTTTTTTTAATCTGCTTTCCCTGAGCAATACTGTATAGCCTCATTTGCATAGCCTTTACATAGCATTAGATATGAAAGGCATTGAGGGAGGATTTCACATATCTAGAAGGATGTACATAGGCCCTATGCAAATATTATGCCATTGTAAGAGAGACTTTGTCCTCCATGGAGGTGGAGACACTTGGCACCCCTCTTTCTCCCCAGGACACTGAAGAGGAGCTGTGTGCACAGAATAGTCAAATTCCTCCTTGGTCCTCCTCAGAAGCGGCAGGTGGGTGGATGCTGGGGAGGCTGTGTATACTTGATCCACTAAGAAAAAGCAGCAGTGGATAAGGTTGGGTGAGGAGGGAGCTGACCCCCACGGGAAACAAGGCCATAGCAATTTACAGTGTCAAAACTCAAAATCCCCGATTTGTTAGCTACCGGAAGAAAAGGTCTCACATCAGAGCCACTACCTCCGGCCAGGTGCTAACACGTGTCTTAAAGAAGTTTATTTCGCTTCTTATAGAATTATTTTCTGTAGAATTATTTCCTTATCTTCCTTCCTTCTTCTGCCCCCTTCCTCCCTTTCCTCTCCCTGTGGTGATGGAACAGAGGGCCTCACCCAAGCTCGGCCGCTGAAGTAGGTACACCCAGCAGCCCTCTATTCCTTCACTGGGGGAAAACTATGTCTTCAATGACTCACTTTAGTTTTACTTTAAGATGTTTTTACCTTTCACAGAAATAAAAAGTAACAGGCAGTAGCCAGAAAAATGCTCTTGTTTCTAGGATGGCTCTCACTCATGCCTCATATCACTGCACAGGGAAGGTTGGTTCTGCTTGGTAATTGCTGGCCCTGTTGGCTTCCGGAGGCTGGATGCAAAACTCTCTCTACTGAGAGAGTCAATGCCTCATTTAAAGAAAAAGGAGAGGAAAGAAAGAAAGTCCTTATTCGGGTTTCCTCTGAAAGAGGAAATAATATACACCTTTCATTTCATGTTGTTGCCAGACGGGTGCTCATTTTGAGAACTGTTGATCTGTACGCAGCACCGCCCTCCCATTTCCAGCCCCTTAGGTGCCTATTTTGGGGCAGGCTTCTTAAAAAAACCAATGATTCTCCAAGACATTTTAGCTCACCACCCCCACCACCCCGAAGTCCAATAGAAATAGTCACAGAAGCAGAGCTCTCGGTTTCCTCCTTGGGTCTGCTTAGCGCTCTGCTGATCTCAAGACTAGGCTCTATTTGTCCAAACACAAAGGCACATTCTGTTGGTTCTAGGTCAAGCCTCCGCATGTGTGTGAGCCTGAACACTGTGTGCACAGGCAGGCAGAGGTGAGCAGCTCTCTCTCACTGTGTGTGTGTGTGTGTGTGTGTGTGTGTGTGTGTGTGTGTGTGTGTGTGT
>OU015745.1:139843503-139858263 GCA_907169655.1 Acomys percivali | reverse complement strand
TGTGTGTGTGTGTGTGTGTGTGTGTGTGTGTGTGTGTGTGTGTGTGTTAAAGCTTGTGTGCAGAGGTAGGAGGATAACCCATGGGGCTTGGTTCTCTCCTTCCATCATGTTCACCTTGAGTCATCAGGGTTGGCAGCTGACACCTTACCTACTGAGCCATCTTGCTAACCCAAGGCCTTTTCTACAGCAAATGAAATCTTTACATTTTTTCCAAAGGGGAATGGGAGACTGCAAGAGGTTTGATAACAACTTATAGGGTAATAACTTTCATTAACTCAGATCCTGCCTAACTTGGCAGCATCAAGAGAAGCTCAGTGGCTATGTGGACAATCCCTTCAGATGCCAGCACTGCGCCCACATCCTTTCTCCATGTCTCTCAGTTGATAGGAAGTCCCGTCTGTGGGGCATTGAGCCAGAATGTGTTGCAGGCATGTGTACACCTTCATTCTGCCTGTTGGGTCTAAAGCCGATGACCTCTGATCTTTCCCAGAGTCCCCTTCATACCTAAATCACCCCCCATTGGCCTGGCCCTTAGCCACTTAGAAGCAGCCACCTCTGCTGACAGCCATGTCCAACTCTGAATGCAAGGTTTGTGGGTCAGGCCTGCAGTCTCAGCTGATCATGAGGTTGAGCCTGGAGGGTGGCAAGTTCAGGGTGAGTTAGAGTTAGGGTGGGCCACAGAGTTCAAGGCCTGGGCAACTGAGCAAGACCTTACCCCAAATAAAAGATTTTTATTTAAAAAAGAGTCTGAGGAAGAAGATATGGACTAGAAGGTAGCTCAGCAGAGGGAGGAGCCTGTTGTCAAGCGTGAGGAGCCTGTTGCCAAGTGTGAGGGCTGGAGTTTGATCCTCAAGGCTCACACGGTAGGAGAGACCTAACTCCCAAAAAATTGTCCTTAGATCTGTACACAGACACACAAAACACACACACACACACACACACACAATTTTTTAAAGGCCTAGAAATGTAGCTCAGTGGTAGAGAGTTTGCCTCAAGGAGGTGAAGCTCAAGGCTCAAAACTCAAGACCACACACAGGAAGAAAAAGAAAATCCCACAATGGCTTCTTGGCCCCAATATGTAGTGCAATGTCTTTTTTAAACAGTGCCATTAACAGATATAAATTGTATAATTGTATGTTCGTGGTATCCTGCTCTTCTGTTTAGCTTTTAAGAGTGTGCACACATACACATGGGAACAAGCGGTGTTTGTCTTCCTTTGCCGGGCTCATCTAATGTAGCATGACACCTTCCAGGTCCATCCATGTGAAGGATCTTCGTTCTGCATGACTTCATAACATGCCATTGTGCAAATATGTTGTTTTCTTTACCCACCCCATCTACTGATGTACCATAGGTAGATGGCTTATCTTGACCATTTTTGAATATTACATTCATAAATGGAGAAGTACAAATAGTTCATGGAGATTTTATTTCCTTTGGTGTGTGTGTGTCTGTATGTGTGTGTGTGTGTATCTGTGTGTGCATGTGTCTGTGTCTGTGTCTGTCTTTCTGTGTGTCTGTGAGTGTGTCTGTTTGTGTTTCTGTGTGTGTGTATGTGTATTTCTCTCTGTGTATGTCTGGGTTTCTCTCTGTGTGTGTATGGGTTTGTGTATGTGTGTCTGTCTATTTTGTGTGTCCGTGTTTGTCTGTGAGTGTGCCTGTGTGTGTTTCTGTGTGTGTGTGTCTCTCTTTCTGTGTCTGTGAATGTGTTGGTGCTGTGTGTGTGTGCTGGGTGTGTTGGTTACTTTCCTTGTTTCTGTAGTGAGGTATCTCACAGGAACAATCTGAGGAGTGAGGGGTGTATTGAGCCCACAGTTCGAGGTGACAGTCCCGCACACTAGGGAAGACATGGTGCCCAGGGCCTGAGACAGCTGCTCCCACTGCACCCAGACAGGAAGCAGAGAGAGATGTGTGACGGTGCTCTGCTTTGCCGCCTCGCCTCCTTTTTGATCAGGTCAGAACCCCAGCGCCTTGGGTGGTGCTGCCAGATGGGACTTCTCACCTCATCTAACCCAACCTAGAAAGTCCCTGAGGGACACCCCATTACTTCCAGGGGACTCTGGACCTTGTGAAAGTGATTGCAGTGACCATAAGATGGGGTTACATGCTGCTTCCATTCTTAAGGGACTTCCACACTGTATTCCCTAGTGGCTATGCTACTTGTGTTCCTACCAGGGCACACAGTGGGTCCATTTCCCCACATCTTCACCAGCTCTGAAGTGTCTGGGACATTTAATACTGTCTGTCCTTAGGGTCTGGGGGAACCTTTCACTTTACATTTCCTTGATGCTTAGAGGTACTGATCAAATTTAAATACAGGGTTTGGCCATTCATTTGTCTTCTGGGAAATATTTTTCCAAGTCCCCTGCCTATTTTTTAATAAGGTTATTTCTTGCCTTGCTGTTGAGTTGTTGGGTCCCTTGTGTACTGGATATGAAACCCTTAGCAGACGTGATGTCAAATGTGTCCTCTGGCTCAGTGGAAACACCTTCTTACCCTCTGATTGCTTAGTTTCCTGGAAACATTTTCCAATTTGATATAATCTCGTTTGTCTGTTTTCGCTTTGGTCACCCATGCCTTTAGGGTCTTTTATATGAAACATCTTTGTCTGGACCAATGTCAGGAATCCTTCTCTTCTTTTAGGGCGTCAGGATGTTTGTACCTGTAGTCCAACCGATGCCAATTCATCTCTTTGCAAGTTTTCATTCTTTTCCGTAAGAGCCTGTCTCAGGTCTGTTCACGCAACCTCTTTCTCACCTCTTCAGGTCATATTTAAATAACTTTCCAGAATAAGGTTCCTTATCGGGTTTCTCCTACACTCAGAGAATGTTATACAGCCGTGGTTTATCAGTAGGGGGAGGAAGCCATTGTGAGGACAGGGGTGACTTACCAATGTCTGGCATTGTCTGTAGTGGTCGCAACTCAGGTGAGGGAGAGGACAGGGGCAATATTAACAATGCAATGAATAGGTGAGGTTCAAAGATGCTACAGCACACACAGCGGTTCATAGCACAGCCCCAAACAAGGAATGCCCATGCCCAGATGAGGACAAGGTAGAGAAATCCTGTCACCAGTGTCACAAGAGAAAGCTCTTATCCTTTACACTCCTCCTATTTTATTTCCTAGAAAGTAAACGTACACACAAACACGTGCATGCATGCTCATGCACACACACACACACACACACACACACGCACACACACATTCTACCACTAAAACCTGGGCACATCTTCAGACCACGCCCTAATTCCCCCTAAAGCACAGCAGTCACAGAACTTCGGAGGTCTTAGAAATGATGGCAGCCGAGGCCTCGGCACTTTTGTGGCCCATTGTCTGTGGATGGCAAATCCTAGCACTGTTGTGGGGATCTTACTCCCTGTGCCATACAGAGAAGAGAGCTGCCACCCTAAGTACAAAGTCTACTGGCTCTCAGAGGGACTTCGACGATCAGAAAAGTGAGAAGATGGATAGAGGACAGGAGAGTCGCGCAGAAAGAGAAAAGTCTTTCAGGACTGACGATCAAAACCTAGAGGGAGAAGATCAGGGGCGGAGAGGGGTCCTAGCTCCAGAGTCGGGAGCGTGGAAGAGCTGTTGAGTGGGAAGAAGCCAAAAGACTCGCTTTAGGGAGGAACTAAAGGCTCAAGGGCAGCGGACACAGGGAAGGAAGAGTCAGGGACACCCAGGACATTCTCCTGCAGGAAGTAAATTGCATGGAGGGGCTAGGCACCCTAGGCTAGCCCCACGTGGCTTTCTCAAAAGGTCATCGAGTGTCTGTCATGCACCCATCGGAAGCCCATGGTCCTGCTGACTTGAAAATAAACACTCTGAACCTCAAACCAAGACCACTGCATGTTAATAATGAAACCCAAGACCATGCACCCAATAATGTTAGCCACGTCGGCGTAGAATGGGTTGGGTGTTTCAGTTGCCTTTTCTAAAATGCCTTAGTCTAATCCAGCAGTAATGCAAGCGTGCCTTTAGTCAGCCTCCTCCAAATTGAGCTTGGAGGTAAGGGTTTGAGCTAACCTCTAAGAAGGCAGAAAAGCAGAGAGGCCAGTTAGAGAAAGAGAGAGAGAGAGAGAGAGAGAGAGAGAGAGAGAGAGAGAGAGAGAGAGAGAGAGAGAGAAGGAGAGAGAGAGAAGGAGACCACAGTGGAAGTCCACCATCAGAGAGTGACGGTATAGCAGAAACACCCATCATCTGGTCTATGGAGGGCCCTCCACAGTCCCTCCCCTTTGCACACGTCTTTCATAACCATATAACGAGGTTCCCGTGAAACCCTCCCCACCCACGACCCCATTCTTCTCCCCAGCCTCCTCTGATCCCAAAGCCACCTAAGTGCGGCTGTTAGCTCACCTAACAGTCATGAGCCTCCATAGATCGGCTGGGTGGCCCATGTGTGTGACTCTATTCTACAAAACACCCTGCAGTGCCAATGTCAGACAGCTGCCTCCAAGAATTTGCCAGCCAGCCACAGAGGCAAAGCCTAAACCCCAGACATTCTGGAAACAAAAACTTCACTCAGAAGGACGCTACCACTCCAGGGATGGCACCTGGCAGGCCAGGGCAGCCTGTCCTGTGCTCAGAAGGCCACTTTGTAAGACCTGGGAGTCCTTACCCTGGCGGTATGGAAGAGTCTCTCACAGCAAATTTCCCGAGTCCCAAAGCCCCCCTGAGAATCCCCAAACCAGGGGGGAGCCCAGACTTCTGCACTTTGCAGCCCTGTCACCACCAAGATCTTTGAGTGACAGTCTGTAACAGGAAGGCTCAGCTGGTTTTGATGAAACCAAAAATGGAGTCTCGGAGCAACTTCAGGCCTGAGGAGAATATAGCAAAAAGTGGTTTGCACAGGGAGCGTGTGGTAGATTTTGTGCTTTCTCCCTGGTGAGGGATGTGCTTCCTGTCCTGCTTTCTCAGTCCTCTTAGGACGCCACTAGTTACGTGGAACTCACAACCATACACCTCCACAGTTCATGCCACAAGCCCAGATTTAGTTTGAGAACACATTCAGTCTTGGGCTCTGAAATTTGGACTCTAAATTCTGCGCCATTAATACAATGATCCAGTTTCTGCATAACGTGTCTCTGAAAGTCCAAAGGCAAGATGACAGACAGGGCTCTGGCTGGGCTGGGGAATCTCTTCGTGTCATTTTGTCATACCCCACCATCTCTTGGCTGAGACCCTAATTTATAGTCTCCCCAATCCCTGAAGGTGCTACCAGCTGGGATATAAAAAAAAAAAAGTTTTATTTTTATTATTTGTGTGTGTGTGTTTGTGCATGTGTAGGGGTGTGTATGGATGTGGGGGTGTAGATATGTGTGCTGGTATGTGTGTGCATGTGTATATGTGTGGGGTATATGTGTCTATGGATGTGTGTGTATTTGTGTGTGTATATATGTGGGTGGCTGCATGTGACTACAGAGACCCTCAGAGGCCAGGGGCATTTGAAGGCTCTGGAGATGGAGTTACAGGTAGTCTTTGCCACTTGAGGCGGATGCTGGGAACAGAACTCTGGTCCTCTGAAAGAGCATTAAGCACTCAGTTGAAGCTGAGTCATCTCCCTAGCTGCGATTTTCAAATCCCTTCTGTTTCAAACTTTCATTCCTACTAGAGCATAACGGAATTTCTTTTTCCAATAACAAAGTAGTTCCCATAAAACCAGGGAGTAAATTCACACACACCCCACTCCTACCCGATACATCTGTGCACATCCATTAGCATTTTAATGCAGGCTGTCCCAAGGCTCCATCCTAGGCCTGCTTGTCTTTAGGCCAGCAGGCTAGCGTTTGGCGAGTGTTCTGCACACCTACTGAACTTCAACAGCACACTTCCCCATGCCCAAGCTCTCTAACCCCTTGCAGTAGGAACTCCTAGCCTTGGGACCCATGTGGAGGTGGGGCCCAAGGCATCCGTTTGAGCCTGGGTGGGGGGTGGGAGGTGTAAGTTTCACCACCACCACCCTTCACCCCGCCCTCCTGACACTCTCCCGGGCCCAGCAGCTGCACCTGCTGGGGGGTTCTCACTTCTCTGGGAAGCATCTAGAAACAAGACCTCCCGCCCCTCCCAACTGGGCTCTCGGGTGGGGCCCTCACTACCTCTTTTCTTCTCAAAGAGCCTGGGATGCTGACAGCCTCAGATGGAGGCATCCTGTTTGTCGAAAAATAAACCGGCAGTTGAAGCAAGGTTGCAGGGGCGAGAAAACCGCAGGCCTGCACGCCGCTGATAACGCGGGCAGCTTGCTTTTGCAGCAGTTCCGAGCTGCAGCGCCCCGCAGGCCCATACCACCGCCTCCCTTCCTGTCCCCTCCATCGGACCTTGCCAGCTCTACTGGCCACTTTCTACACCCCTTCAGCCACTAGGACCATTGCTTCCCTAAAAGAACTCCCCTCCCCAGTGCCTTGCAGAGCTGAATAGGAGGTAGCAGAGATCCCTAACCCCCTGGCCCGCTGCTGACTCCCTGGGACCAAGGCTTGAAAGCTCTTGTCCTGAACTAAGCTGTCTTGAAAAATGACACACTTAGAAGCTAGAGCTGCTTTTCTTTCTATATCATGGGCTACTGTGACCTGGTTTTAATAAAGCAAAGAGAGACAGACAAACACTCACACAGACAGAAAGAGAGAGAGAGAGAGACACAGACAGGCAGACAGAGAGACAGAGACAGAGGCACAGAGACACAGAAAGACAGAGATGGAGACACCAGATTCAAAAGAGACGCCGACCCAAGAGTACAGCATGGAGACTGTGTTCCTCCTTGGAGTCAGGTGCCCTGGCCTGGTTCCATGCTGTGAATAACTCCGCGCCCATCTTCCTTCCCCTTTTGGGGAGTATTAAAAGCTTTTCCCCATTTGCCTGTTATCAGATAAGCTGGGCAGATGAGAAGTCAGTGGGTAACCGCAGGTACAACCACAAATTCGCTGGAAACCAAACAGCTTGACCCTCCAAGACACAGGCTGTAGTCGACAATAACCCTGGAAACTATATTCTTTGCTCCCTAAGGTCTGCTGCTCTAGGTATTCAAGGCAGACACAGTCAGGTGTGGTGCTCCAAACCCATGATCCCAGTGCTCAGGAAGCTGAGGCAGGAGGATTACAATGACGTCGAGGTCATCATGAGCTACAAAGTACACATGAACACACACACACACACATATACACACACACACATGTATATCGTCTGTCACAGCAAGTGGCTCCTAAGGAGCTGATGGCAAATCCTCCAGGAAGGGACCACCGCGCAAGTGCATCTGCATGACGGGGTCCCCTTCATCACAGACTCTGAAGGCCTTCTGTGTACCCATGTCTAGCTTAGAGTTTCAAGTTGACTTTTGTTATTCTTATGAACACGGAGAACAACCCACCCATGGCCTTCATTACTGTGTGTGTGTACCCGATGAATACAACATCGGTAAATGAGGCCCTGCATTCCTGTCCTGACAACGGAAGAGGAACCTGCAGTGAATGGCAGTGAGGTAAAAGGATTTGGAGGTGACAGAGTACAGTACAGTGTGTGTGTGTGTGTGTGTGTGTGTGTGTGTGTGTGTTATATGTGGAAATGTCATAGTGAAACCTGATATTTTGTGTGCTAACTAAAAGATTAATAACAAAACCAAAAAATAATCCAGGGGTTGGAGAGACGTTCAGCGGTTAAGTGTCTGCAGCCCTTACAGAGAACATGGGTTCAGTTCCCAGCACTCACGCAGCAGCTCACAACTGCCTGCAGCTCATTTCAGGGGACCCAACGCCCTCTACTGGCCTCTTCAGGCACTACACCCATGTGGTCCACTACAAACATGCCTGTGCTCTTTCATACACATAAAATAAGAATAAATAAATCTTGGTTTGGGGAGGAGTCTAGCCTGTTCTCAAGGATTACCAGAGAACCCCATAATTTTCCCATCTCCTCCTTCAGGAACGTCTGCTAACCGGACAGCCATGTTGCCGAGCAGGTCCCCTGAGTGGACAGACGCTCAGCATGCCTTCTCTGAGCCTCTCTGTTCTCTGGCATCATCTGCTGTCCTTCTCCCCATGGCCTCACTCCAGAATGGCTTGTCTCATCTGCTTTCCGCTAAGATGTCTGTGCCCAGCCCAGCTATCCAGCCACTTCCACACTCACTTGTTCAGACATTGTAAGAAACAGCTGAACCTGGTAATCACGAAGGGGTAAGGATTCCATGCTTCAGGCCGCACAGAGCCCAGTTGTAAGGACGGGTGTGCAGGGAGCGATTGTTAGGGAATGGCCCAAACTGATGCATTACTGCTAGTTTTCGTGAAATAACGTGAGCAGGCTTCCTTCCTACTGAAATGTTATCATAAACATATGACAGTGTGTAAGTCAAGAGGCTGATTATAAAGATATGTGTCAGGTTTTCCTCATCTAACTATCCTCCAAAGTCCCCAGTGGAAAAACCCACCATCTCTGTGGTGTCACCATGTTAAACACTTTGGAATCTGCTCCCTTGAGTCACTGAAACTGGTTAAAGGACAGAAAATTCTCCTTCTTCATTTTAGGTCCCAGCTCATTTTCACAAGGATGAATACTGCCAGGCCCATAGGTACTTGTCTTCAGTGGCTTCTGGCAGTTTCTAAAATTCACCCCCATCACTCATCCTCCAGGCACAGTTGACATCGCAGAGAGCACGGTCCATGCTATGAATTCCTCATAGATGTGGGGGCCTTCTGCACCCCGGGAAAGGCAATCGGGAGTTGCAAAGTGACGGGGGCAAAGGCCGGTGTTAGCAGCCTTGCTGAGAAGGATGTATGTGTTCAGGGAGTCAGCTTCACTTTGAGTCATAAGCACCGGAGTGTCGCCGACATTTATCTGATAAGTGAGACAGATCCCACGGCGCTGCGAGGAGAGGGGCACACACACTGTGGATACTCCGGGCAAAGGCCATGGACGGCCCAGGTGCGGCTGGTGGGAGGTGTCGTTTTCATCAGGCCGTTTAGGATTGTGGAAAGCTTGGAACTGTTTATTTGTTGTATGTTTATTTCAGGAAGTTTCCATTTAATGATTCCAGGCTGCAGTTGACCTTGGTTAACTGGATTCACAGGGAAAAGAGACCATGGAAAAGCAGAGCATATTGTAATGTGTTGCTGTCAGGGCAGGCTCTTAACTACAGCACTAAAACCCACTGCTTGAGAAGTTAAAGGGATTCTGATGCAGAAAGTGAATCAAACTTTCATGAAAACTTTCGGGGACACCCGGAATTGACTTTATCACAGCTATGCACTGGTTTTTACTAGTAGGTAGACAAACTATTAGGGCTTAAGCAAGGCAGAGGTGTGAGGTGTGGTATATAGCAAAAAAAAAAAAAAAAGAAAAAAGAAAGAAAAAGCACACTATATAATGTATTTAAAAAAGCACGCTATATAATGCATAATAAAGCAGGCTATATAATGTATAAGCAATGAGAATGTAATAAAATGCAAGTATGCAATACATTTTTATACTTGTATGCATTTTATGAATTATTTTAAATTTAATGTCCTTTTTTTGTTTGTTTGTTTGTTTAAAAAAGTGATCCGGGGCTGGCCGTGTGGCTCACTTGATAGAGTTCTTTCCTGGCATGCATGAAGTCCTGGGCTCCACCTCATGTACCACATAAACAGTGTGGTAGCACATACCTGTAATGCAATACTCAAAAGGTCATCCTGGGCTACATACCAACTTTTAGGATAGCCTGAGCTACATGAAACCCTACCTCCAAAAGTAGATAAGCCTATGACACCCTACAGCTGCTGCTTTTGTTCTCTCTGTACCCTGTACCACAGTGGTCCTCTTTGTGGCTCACGCTGGTTCCCAGCCCCTCAGTTTCCTGCCCTCAGTCCTATTACTTCCAGATGCCTTTGCAACTGGGAAGCTGCAAGCTGTGGTGTTTCTCAGTAGCCAGCATCCCTACACCCAATGCTCTGGGGCCAACCCTAAGTAAAGCAAAACTTTCTTCAACATCAGCACCAGAGTGGCGTCAACTTTTATCTGATAACTGAGACAGCTCCCAGGCAGAGAAAGCAAAAGCTCAGGCCTCTGCTGGATGGGGCTGCCACTGGATTCTTGGGTCAGTTTGAAGCAGCTGAGTGCAGGTGGCACTATGTAGGAGGGACACGGTCAGTTGGTCATTGGCAGCCAATCTCCACGCCATGTAGCTGAGCTCCTGAAGACCCGCCTCCTCCCTCTGCAGCCAGCACGTGGCTTCCAGTGGCTCTTGCCTTCCTGCCCTAGTGAGCATTGGTTGCTAATTTCCACACATCTTAGAAGCTTAATGAAACACTCACACTGCATCTCTGCCTGATGATGGTTGACTGTCACTAGTTCTTTGGGGTCACTGCTGCCTCTCCCCTCTCCGTGGCAGTGGCTGTCAAACCATGATAGCCCGAGGAGATGGCTGGAATCTGCAAAGAGCTCAACTCTGACTCTGCACCCGCAGAGCTAACTGTGAAGTCTCCCTACATCTGTGGGTCAGGTGGGAAAGTGTCACAGGCCCAGCCCCACCTCTGTCCTCAAGGCCTCAGAGTCTCGGCACTTCTAGCCCTGAGCTGTTTCTTCTCCTTTTCCAAGCCCACATAGAGCTTAGCTGACAGGCTCACCATGTCCTCAGCCCAAGACTGTCAGCCACACAGCAGCACTTCTGCTTCTGGACACCTTGTGAAGATCTGGGGGACCCAGCTCTTACTGGGGTGCCATCGTATAGCTTCAAGGGGAAGACGCAGGAGGACGCCACAGTGATAGAGAAGGATGGGACACAAGGGATGCACAGGCCTCCTCATCTGCCTATGACAAAAAGCAGGGGCCCCAGGGATGCCCCAGAGGGTCTCCAACTACCAAAAGGAGCTTCTGATATTAAAATCATGTACAGTTAAACAAAACAAGCAAGCAAAAGAACAGCTTTGCTGACATGCTTTCTACTAGCTTCCCTGCCTCAAGGCTGGTGAAACAAAAGTATAAAAGAATTATTTCAACCCCTATGTCAAAGAACCAGGCACATGGGGCCTCCAAGCTCTAGAAAGAAGGTGTCAGGCTGATCCCTGGGGATTTGCTGGCATCGCCAGTGAGACCCAGGTCCCTGGCTCAAAAAAAAAAAAAAAAAAAAGATAAAGGTGATTGTCTCCTGGAGAGAACTATCCAACAGACATCTGGCTTTTATGTGTATGCACATACACACAAGCAAACACACATAACATGCTTAGGACAGGAGAGAGGGGTACAGAGAGAGAACAAGCTAGTTAAATAAATGTTTCAGGGTATGCACTTTGCTGCACTGAGCAGCGCTGCTGTTGCTTCCCTGAGGCAGACAAACTTCTTGAAGGCTGAATGCAAAGCTGAAGTTGGGTTGTGAAAACTCAAATTCGGGATCTTAACCATTTCGACATACAAGAAATCAGCATATTTGGGGCTTGCTCTTGTCTCTTGTGATCATCTGGTATGTATTGTTACTTTGCAAAATTCCCCCTCGTGGGCTGCTTCCGTTGAGTAGCAAGTGTGGGATGGGAGCTACAGATACAGTAGATGTCATCCGTGTCAGGGAAACATGACGATGACAGGGTCTTGCTGGCTGGATGATTAGCATGGCAAGAGAAACAATACCGCTAAAACGGGCATGACAAGTGCCACCCGAGTCAAGCTTTGCATGTCTTGTTTTTGTCTCTGAAACAAGGTCTCATGTAGCCCAGGATGACCTTTAACATGTAACTCCTAAATCCTGGCATTAGAGATGCCTTCCACCATCTCTAATTTATAAGGTACTTGGAATCAAACAAACTTCATACATGATAGGCAAGCATTATTCCAATTGAGGTCAGGGGTCAGGGGTCAGGGGTCAGGGGCCAGGTCAGGGTCAATATTTCTTCAGAGATTCAGAAACCTAAAGCATCTTTAGGAATGTGTGAGGGTCATTACATAAAAACAAACAAATAAATAAATAAACAAAAAACACTATCATTTCCCATGGCTCAGAATTGTATGAGTAAACTTACAGACCTTGTAGGATTCTTTAAAAGTGACTTCAGATGCTTTGCTCTGCTGATTCCTTGTCATTACATGTTTGAGGATCAGGGCAGGGAGATCTCAAGTTCAAAGCCCGCCTGGGTTCGGGGCCAACCTTAGCAAATGACTTAGTGGGATACAGTCTTAACTGAACATGCGCGAAGGCTCTGGGTTTCATCCCTACACAGAAGAGGAAAGTGATTTAAAAGATAAACGTCCACACACTGTTTAGCATTCCACCCTACTGTGCCTCACAAATGAGAAAAAAATAATGCACTTCGTGTTTTAGATTGCGAGGCCTAGTAAGTAGAGATTTCATCACTGAGTTAAAAGATAACGCCTGGTGTGGAGTGCAAAGATGGACAAATGACAGATACACATACCAGCTAATTTTTCAAACCTTGCTATTAAGTTTGAACCTCATGTTAGCTATGGGGGATTAAGGTAAATATCATATTTTACTTTAGTCACCCACTTTTTTTTTTTTTTTACTAAACTACCCTAATTCAAAGTTTGCCTCTGACCAGCTACCTCCTTAATCCCATAGCACCTGCCAGGAGACATCCAATAACCCGTGCTTAGGGCCAGAACACAGCACACAAAGAAGGAAGCAGGGCTCCTGTTACAAGCCAGCTGCCTCCCAAGGGCCGTTAGGCTTCGGGGTCCACATCTCGTTCTGTGGCTTTCAATAGACCTCATTTAAACAGAGAATTTACAGCAACATTGGACGCTAAAAGGCCGGGAGCAAAGCTGGCTGGGGAGACGGGGTGTCCGGAGTCCCACTGTGCTTTAAAACAGAAGTGGTATTATAAAAGAGGGTTACAGTCTTCCTGCATCGAGGTCACAGCTGCCCTTCTGCCCCAGTCATGTCAAAATGCTGAAACCTGCACAGGATGCTTGATGGTGCGGTAGGGCGTGTTTTGTGGGGCTCTGACTCCCCAGGCCTCCTCTTGGCCCCTATAGTTTTATCACGCATCATCACCCTTTGTGCCAAGCTATTCTAGGCTCTTCTTTTCTGCCTCAGCTTCCCCTAACTGAGATCCTCCTCATCTGCATATGTTAGCATCAGCACTGTCAGAGGGAGAAAAGGACAGGACTTAATTTCATCCCAGCTCTTAACCCCAAAGCCTAGAGCTGGGGTTCCAGGATCCCTCTCTGTAGGACAGTCATCAGGACTCAGGGTTCAGGTGGACCCTGGGCCTGATCCTGGGAGACAGACAAGACTTTGGGTGCCTCTCTCAATCTCACCTGCCGGCAGCTTATGACTGTTTCTTCCATAGGACACACTCAGATTCGGTGAACAGATCCCCTCATGGAGGTGGGGTACCTGGCTGTCTGTAGTGTTCACCTCTTGGCTCATTTAATGACATCGTATTTACCAGAACACATCAAGTCATGTTCTGGATACTAAGGATAGAAAAAAAAAATCCAAAACCCAGGTGGAAACGTTCTCATGAGCCCTTGTCTTACCAGGGCGTGGACAGTGAGAGGCCATAGCCTGTGCGTCCCACTCATTTAAAATGAGCCGGTGGTAAGCGGCACAGCAGTAAACTCCCAAGCCAGGCATGATAGCACATGCCTGCCTGTGCTCCCAGCATTTGAGAAGTAAAGGCAGGAAGGTCAGGAGTTCAAGGTCATCTTCAGCTGTGTAATGAGTTCCAGGCTGGCCGGAGCTCCAGGAGATCCCATCTCAAAAAAACAAAAACAAAACAAAAATGAGAGAAACAAATAAAACATTAAGGTTCCAGGTCCTGATAGCCAGCCGTGACCTATGGTGTCGAAGGCATCTTTTAAGTAATTGCAGGGTTTATGGAGTTCGTTCTTTGCTGATGAGGAGAGCTGTGGCATGGGGAAAGCATCTTTGAAACCAGGATATGGAACATGGCTTCTGTGTGCTCTATGGAGCCCCACCTAGCGTCAACCAGCAACATGTGGTCATCTTGGCCTTTCTCTAGGCAGTTTTGTCTGAGGACAGACCTTGTCTGGAATATTTAGGAAGAATGTGGTTCTCCTAGGTGCTGCACATTGCATAAGTGGATAGGATGCTTAAGCTTGGAAGTAGCCACCCCCATGCACTCACCTTCTGCGCTTGTGGGAACCAAAGCTCAGAAATCTGAAGCTAGGTGGTCCACACTCCGTTTACTCAGTGTGACCTGGAAAACAGGAACCTGGAAGGAGCCTTCCTTTAAGCAACGAGCTTCCTGTGCCCTCTACCCAGTAACCTCAGTCCTCCTAGATCAGAGGCACGTGTCTTGGTTATAGAGGGGGTCTGGGATGAGCGAGGATGGCTCAGACCAGTCCAGGATAGACATGGAGGAGGTACCAGTTCCTATCTAACTGGCCTAACTTTGCAGGCCATTTGCACCATGTGGGAGTCCATTTTTTTCAGTGACAAACCTAACTGTTGCTCTTTGATGAATCAAGCCACAAGGTCTTGTAGCACCTCAGGCACCTGAGAAGATGGCTCAGTGTGTAGGTAAAAAGCTTGGGACCAAGCAGGAGAACCTGAGTTCGCATCCCCAGCATTCACATAAAAGGGCAGGTGTAACAAGGCATGCACCTGTAATCCTAGCACTGAAGGGCGGGGCCAGGAGGATGCTGGGAGCTCACTACCCCACCTGTTGAGCCAAAACAGTGAGCTCCAGGTTCAGTAAGAAACTCTGTTACAAAGAACACGGTGGAGAGGGGTTGAGGAAGACACTGACCTCCATGCATGCATACCCTACTGCGCACACACATACACACACACACACACACACACACACACACACACACACACAC
>OU015745.1:139824864-139843493 GCA_907169655.1 Acomys percivali | reverse complement strand
ACACACACACACACACACACACACACACACACACACACACACGGAGTTACACAAAGACCATCCTGGTGAACAATATACAGTTAGTCACTTGGAGGATAGACTGCTAAGCAGTATGGAAGACATAAAGCAGGATTTATTTCAGTCTTCAAAGTTGCACATTTTCATGACTGCAGTTGGAGACTCTTAAAAACCAGATGATCTGGTAGAGGCTCTTAACCTCACCTCAACTTTTACCAATAATTATTAGACAGATTTCAAGAATAAAAACGCACCATGGAAGGGTTTGGACCCAGCAGAGTTGGCACGGGATTAAAAGATGCTGTGGGGCTTCTCTCCTCGGAGATCAGATTTCCCTTTGACACATGGCCCTACCTTAGGGCCAACAGGGAGCCCACCGATAATTGCCTGTAATCCAACACATAGACGACCAGCCATCCCAGAAGCCATGTGGCAGTCTCCCCGTTACCAGAGGGGCCTCTGTGTTTTTGTGCTTCCTTCCTGTTTTCCCCCCACTGGATCAGGAGATCTTTCCAGGAATGGCTTTTGCATGACTTCTTAATAGCAATGTGATTTTATCTCCTCCAGAAGCACGCATATTCTGTATCCTTTGTGTTCATCCTCTAATCTATGTGGTTAGAAGAAGCCGGGCAAGCTCAGGTCCTATCCGTGTTGGAGGAGGGGAGGAGGAGAGAGGAGGAATAGCGGAGCCCTGACACACCCTGGGCCTCACCACTGCTCACTCTGACCTTGACGTAATTATTCTCACTATCCACATTCAACTAACGTTTAGGTGTAATCTAATAGAAAGTTTGTCTGGGTGACAGTACACAATCTAATTTCCTCTTTCTCCTTTTAAATGTTAGCAGGGTTATGCTCCAGTCTACAGTCTGAGAAAAGAGCAGGCAGCTATCCTTCCAAGAACATACGAGGTTGGCGTTTGTCATTAATCCAGCCCTCTGGCATACATGGAGCTCCTTCCATGCATGGGTTCCAGTTATTGGGAAGGACAGACGGTCAGACAATGGGGAAATAATCATGCAGTAAAGGATTCTTGCTCTAATCAGGAAGGGAGACTCTTAGGAGGATGCTAATACAGAGCCAAACTGAGTGCGTCCTCATGGCACCGTGACAAAGCTGCTAGAGCTGTGGCAAGATGGGCGTCATGGCTGGGGAGCTCTACAGACATGTGGGTTCTAACTCCACGCTTAAGTTGGAGAGTTTCCCAAAGCACGTGCGTAAGGCAAGATGGCAGCACCAGTGCCACAAAGCTCCGCCAAGAAAAGATATGGTGATAAAACAGCAAAGCATGTGTTCAACCAAAACAGCAAGGCCACGCTGATGGCATGTGTAAGTGACAGAGGAAGAGATAACAGGGCGAGTGAATCTAGGCCCAGATAAGAAGGCAGAGTCTACGGGCTTCGGATGGCAGGGTAAAGAATTCAGACATCTTAGAGGCTCGAGGGTGGTCTTTAATGCTGGGCTTGGCAGTTCTATGTTGAAGGAAAGCTTCATCGGGGTTGTGGGAGGGATGTGAGGAGAAATTAGAGAACCCTCTTTTGAGGTAGTGGCTACCAAGTGGGGAGAAAGTTGCAACCAGGACCGGCAGTGACTTTCCATTTGTGGGAAGAAGTGCAGCAAGGAGAAAGTCTGGGGTCAGATGCTGAAATAAAGGTTCTTCAGGATGTAAGGCAGATGCTGAAGGGAGACTGGGGATAGTCGTGGGTGGAGTGGATGGCTTATGCTTGGATATCTTGAATATAGGTCCTTGTGGTCATACATACAATGACATGGAAGTTAAAAAAAAAATTACCACAGCTAGTTCAGGGGGTAAAGGGCCAGTGAGTCCAGATCATGTGACTCAGCCAAGTGGGGCAGGGGCCACTCCTCTTTCTCTAGGAGACATTTGGTGGCAAAGTACAGCGTCTGTCCAGTACACAGATATGTTTTTTATGTCCCTGAGGCTCATGCTTTGGGCTGGCACACTGTGCCTATCTGAGTATAGCATATGCCCACATGCCTAAATTGCTGACAGTCACCACCAAGTAACTCAGGTAAGCCATGGGTAGGTTAACTAGTCTTCTGGTTTCTGTGACATATATATACCCTCTGTGTCCACAGCCAGGAAGCAGAAAAGTGAAGACCTGCTGTTCATCTGCTCACTCACTCCTTTCTTTTCAGTCTGGGTCCCCAGGCCCAGGAAGCCCTCACAGATGTGCCCAGAAGTTGTTGCCATAGTGATTGTCAGTCCCATCGACTTGACAGTCGAGGTTACCCATCACACAATGGGAGATTGATTTTGTTCCCATTTTTATTCAACCCATTATAACTAAATGTTTCCATTTCAATGTGCACTCTATACCCAGCAGCTAACGCACTAGTTTACGGATGTTTCCTCTTTTTGCCTGGCTTATAGCCACAGGCCATCACAGATCACACCAACCACTCGTTCGTTAGCTGAGTGACAAGCTGGTGGGTGGCTACAGTAGTTCAACAAGGTAACTCGTAGATCAGGTGCTCACATGGGTGGTTTTCCTTCAAGGGTCTGCTTCTAAGAATGGCAGAGCTATAACCCCAGAGGAAGCAAGAACTGTCCCAGACCAACCAGGAAGGGTGGGGTCCCAGACTTCCATCCAGGTTGTTGGCGTGCACTGTCAGTTTGTCCTGAGCCATTCGGCACACAAACCCCCCCGGGCTTGTCTCCAATAGGGTTTCTAAGTTGGGCTCACCCTCAATCTGTGTAGCTGGCGTCCCAGACAGAGAGGATGGGTTGAGCAGCAGCATGCATGCCTCTCTACTTCCTGGCTATAGACAGGAGTGGCCTCACATGACCCTCCCCCACACATCACACCCTCCCTGCTATGATGTACTGGACCCAGAACTGTGGGACCCAGTAGATTTTTCCCTATGTTGGTTTGGTTTGTCACATATTTTGTCGCCAGCAGAAAATAATGTAATCAATGCCAGAAGCATTTGGTTATGTCCCTGCCTACAGCCTCTGTGACACATTTGCCTAAGTCTCAGGATCAAGATTGCTTATATCCATCAGTCTATAAAAGGGCCACACACTTGTTTAGTCTTGTACCCAGCACTTAGCAATGCAATAGCCAAAATACTGTTATTGCTATCTTCATAGACTCAGCGGGCTCACCTAACTTACCTAAAGTTACCTTTTAGAGACAGATCCCAATTCTCCATTTTCTTTACCTCTGGAGCACAGGTGCTCTGTGCCTACTAGAGGAAGGCTGCCTTGGAAATTTGGGTGGATATTGAGGGGTTGCACTTTTATGCTAACCACATATGATGTCTTTGTTGTTGTATTTTCTGAAGAGGATGTTTGCATAAACTTCCTACCTGGAGCTTTTGTAGAAGCAAGGTAATTTTTTCCATCCACACACTGGAAACGCCCGTCATTTTTTAACCTTTGGTCATCGATGTGTGTGTGCCCTGCCTCCTTCCCTGTATCAGCCTCTCAAAGACAACTCACGTAAAGGCCATGAAGGCCACGAAGTGCAGTCCGTGGCCCTTAAGCTGCCGTTAAGCTCCTAGGCATGGAAGATATTCCTTTCTGTCCTCTCTTCTCAGTGGATGACTTAAGATGGGGATGCCTCTGCCAGTGATGATGTGGGGCCTTTGAGTGGGTCTTTCCAGAGAGGGTGATGCCATCCAGCAGAGTCCAACCTCAGACGTCCCAGCTGAGGAAAGGCAGGGTAGCCAGAGGGCTGGCTGCCACAGTCCAGCTGAAGAGTAAGTGTGAACGTGTCAAGGTCATGTGGCAAGCCTGCAAATCACAGTAGAAAATAACATAACGATGTGTGTCCACAGTTCCTGTGGTGACGTGAGATTCAAAAAGTGTCTAAAAGGTATGCAAGCAATGAGAGCTCCCAGCTGCGCCGCACGCTCACTTTCTCCCACTCCAGGCTCAGTATTTACAAGCAGCACAAGGCACTGAGCCCAAATGGCCCATGCTCACAGGCCAGGCAGGCTCTCCCATCAGAGGCTGGCTTTTCACAGAGATCGAATGTCCCTTACAGAGATGGTGATTAAGTGTTGGGGACAAGGATGGGACCTCAGAGACTCTTCTAAGTGATATATATTATGCTTGAAAAACAGATAATTCCTGGGCTTAAAAATAGATGGATAGAGAATATACGCATTATAAAATATTTAACATGGAATGTTTAGAATACTGCATGGGTAGAGTCTTGGGGGGAGGGTGTGCAGGCATCTAACTCAAGTCTGGTGTGTAAGACATTGTGCTCTAGAGAGAAAGGCACTATTTCTTGGGATGGAAAATGGGTTACATAGAATTCTAATGATGTGTGTAGGACTTTACAGTGTATGGAGTGTGGAGGTAAGACGTAACCAATGTGTCTGTCTATCTATCTACTCACCCCACCCACCCACCCCTCTGTCTGTTCACCCGTCTGTCCATCCATCTGTCTGCATCCTTCCTCTCTCTGCATCTCCCCTGTCCCTCCACCACTCGGTTGACTAAGATTAACATGTGTAATGAGGAGAACAGACCCTTCGAGAACTCTGTAGATCGATCTGATCTGACCTTTTCTGTTGTCCACTCAGTAGGGCAGCAAGCTTGAGGGCTTGTGAGGCCAGTAGGAAATGACAGGCCTGAGTTAGTCATGAAACACTGAGGCACAGAAATTGAAACTGAAACTCAAAATGTCCCAACCTGGGGTCCCTGGAAAGAATCAGAGAAAAATTTGCTCAGTTACAGTGATGAGGAGGCAGGAACTTAAAGCCCTGGCGCAGCTGCAGGGTTTTTGGAGGCCTGGTGTCTTCCATGACTGAGCTCCCACTAGGATCACAGAGCAGTCGCCTCCCCAAGACACCTCAAGAAGGAGCCTGAACTGTGAGCTGCCTATATTCTGGCCTGAACAGTCACTGTTTCCTTTCTGCAGAGGCATGGTCCCATTACAGATGGAAATCCTCCCATACAGAGGCTGTAGGGTGAGCTGGGAGTAGGGGGAGACATTGATGCCCCAGTTCACACAATCGCCCAGCAGAGTAGAACAGTCCATCAGCAAACTGAGGAAGAGACTAAGGTGGAGTTAAGGACCCTAAGCTCCTGTGGGCTTTGCCTGCCAGATTCAGCCGTGTCTTATCCTAAAATTCATACAGATGGGAGCTGATTGTATTCTGGGGCTTTTGATTCATTTTAAGACTAAAGCCTACATTCAGGGTCATGCTGGTTACTCTAGCAGAGCCACCTATGCCTTGCTTTCTTATTTGTTTGTTTGCTTATATTTATTTTTGCTCTGTTTGTCTCTTTATGGTTGGCTGGTCTGTTTTTTTGTTTGTTTATTTGTTGCTTTGAGACAAAGTCTTGCCAGATAGCTTAGGCTGGCCTCAAATCATCAAGTAGCCCAGGCTACCCCTAGATCCATCATCCTCGTGCCTCCACCCCCGACGTGCTAGGACTCCAGCTAAGTGTCACCTCACGCACCTCCGCAGCTTACGAATCCATACAGAAGGGGTACCCCGGTGCCTCCTAAGCTTTTGTTTTCTGAGACAGGGTCTCTTGAACTCGGGTCCTTATGTGCAAGGCATAAGCTACCTGCTAGCTTTGTGAGAGGTTTGAAGACGATTGGCCACATATTTAGGTTGGGCACCTCAGCCTATTCCTTGTCAGGGTAGCAAATGCTTCTGGCTCGTCTCAGGGGCAGTTCAGGCTCCCCTTCCTCCTGTAGCAGCTGCAGTCAAGACAGAAGAGGTGCCCTCATGAGGTACTGACCCTCACAGGGAAGCTGCAGCTCTCCGACGTTCTCTCAGAGATTTCCCCGGGCTTCAGGAGGCCGGTGATGTAATTCAGGACAATGTTCCCAAGATTGATTTAAGCGGGTGAGTCATCTGTTAACAGACAGTTTTAGCTTTTTTCCTTGATCACTCGCCGTCGTCATGAGAGTGGAAATCATCAGTTAGGCGTGGAGCTGAGCATTTGTTTGGATGTAGTCGCGTCTACAAGCACTAAGTGTCTCACCGAGGGAGTCTTCCATTACGGATCATCCACCTCACTCCCTCTTGGACAGCTCTGCAGTTTTCCTGCCAGCTGTGGCTCCTTGCTACGGAGACTCCATCCAGAGGAAGCAGTGTGCTGGCATCCCACACAGTCCTAACTGCTTCCCCGGGGCACTAGATTGTGCCTGAATCCCCTTAGCTGTCACTTGCTGTATTGCAAAAAAGTCAAGGTGCAGTTAGCTGTATTCCTCCCCTCCAGGGCTGACAGTCATGTGTGCATCCAGCAAGCGGATGCCTCGAGTACTGCCTATCTGCTGTCTATCTGTGCTCTGTCCTGGAACCAGAACAGTGAGCAAATATGGCGGTCCTTGACGTTGAGAGTTGGATTAAGTGAGAAAAGAGAACCAAAGGAGTAGAAAGCGCAGTGGGGACCAGTGAGAGAGCAACATGAAAGAGAGAGGCAGAGGTGTGTCTGGGAGTCACAATGAGGTGGTGTCATGGCCTGTGACTGGGAGGTGAGCATCTTCACCAGGAGGAAGTAGGGCACGTAGGTGACTGGTACAGTACGGTGCCAGACGGCCCAGAGGGAAGCTAGTGGAAAAACCAGTCAGCATTATAGAAAGGGACTTAGTATTTTGGTTCAAACGTCTTTCTTCTAAGTGTTGGGAGAGTGTGTGGTAAAGAGCTTGCTGTGTAAGCGTAAGAACCTGAACCCACATTAAAAAAAAAAAAAAAAAAACAGAGTAGAACTGGGGATGGTAGTGCTATCGTCTAGGGCTGATGCCGCAACCCATTAACTGCAGTTCCACATGTTATGGGGACCCCAAGCATCACATTATTTTTACTGCTACTTCATATCTGTAACTTAGCTAGTCTTATGAATCCCGCTGTAAATGTCTGCGTTTTCCAATGGTCTTAGGTGACCCCTGTGAAAGGGGGTTCAACCCCCAAAAGGGGTCTCGACCCACTGGTAGGGAGAGGGTGTCTTGATCAGGGTTGTTTTTCCAGAAGTTAAAGGGTTGAAAGGCAGGAAAAGCTCAGGCAAGCTGGCAGCAACAGGTAGCAAACCTTGCTAACAGCAAAGAAGCTCACGCACACAAGGTGCACACAGCAGACTCACTGGAATAGAAATCCGTTTTGTCCTGGTTGCTAGGGGTTGTAAGTGTTTGGTGATCTTGCCTGGGTCCCCTTCCCAGAACTGTGGATTTGTCAGTTAAAAAAGTAAAAAGCCGATCGGCCCATGGTCTCAGGTTTGTGGTGGTGTAGGGCAGGCCTGCCCCCCTCCCTAATTTTGGCTTAGTCAACTTAGACAAAGAAGTAGAGCAGATTGGCCCACAGGCTCAAGTAAACATGTTCAGGACCAGCCTTGAGACTATCTGACCAGCCTGGTCTAGTCAGCCAAAATGGGGCTTCTGTTAGAAGGAGGAAAGGCTTGCCAGGCCTTGGCCAGGTCCCAGGTCAGGAGGGTAAGGAAGAGACCCAAGGCTCTATCTTTATTATCTATTCATGGCCCCTCTCCTGCTCTGTCTGCTTGCCGTGAGTCTTTCTGGCCTCTAGTCCCTCAGTGGCACACATTTGAAAATCCCAAGGCTGGGGAGAGCCCAACCTGCATCCTAGAGCTTCTTGGCTAGTCATCACCACCTACTCAGCAAGATGCAGGCCAGTGAGAGACCCTGTCCGAGAAAAAGAGAGAAAAAGAAAGTGGCATAATATCTGAAGTTGTGTGTCCCCACCTCCTCTCTGCACATGCATCTGCACACATATACATGTGCACCTGGGGGGGGGGGGAGAGAGAGAGAGAGAGAGAGAGAGAGAGAGATTCCATTGGGATTTCAGTAGGAACTGCATTCAGTCTGTAGATTGCTTGCGTTGTCATCTCAATAGCATGCTCTGTCTTTCCGTTCATTTGCGTCTTTAATTTCCTAGTCGCGTTTTGTAGTCTTCAGTGTTGGCGTCCTTCGTAGTTAACATCCTAAGGATTTGGATTCCTAGCTCTTTTGTTGGTAGTCTTCATCCCCCCCCCTCCCCATCCAAGATCACCTGCTTTCATTTGAATGACAGCTGAAGAACACTCTGTGAGAGTCTCTTCCAGGCAGGCTCATCTACCCAGCCAGCAAAGTGCAGCTCTCCCTGTTGGGAGCCACCGACGCCAGCAGCCATCGGGAAATCTCCACTTTGCCTCAGCCCAGTTCCTCTTTCCGTGGAATGGCATCCATGCCCAGTTGCTCAGAAAGCTCAGGGCACAGAAGGAGTTACACTTTTAAATGGAGGAAGGATAGGACCCCCGCAAGGGAGGGAAGAGAGGCAGCAGCCCTTATTCATTTTCAGTTTCCTGTGTTTCCTCTGGGGCGAAGGGAACCACGTGTGGTCGCAAAACCCAGTACTGAAACAGCATCCCTCCTCTTTCATCTGTAGCCACATGATAAACACTGGAGTGTGCGTGCGTGCGTGCGTGCGTGCGTGCGTGCGTGCGTGCGTGCGTGCGTGTATGCGTGTGTGTGTGTGTGTGTGTGTGTGTGTGTGTGTGTGTGTGTGTAAATACCACTCTCAGGGAGTTTGGAAAACATGTTTCTTTTAACTCCTACCAGTCCCTGAGTCCTGCCAGCCAGAGAGACCATTCTGCCTGGAGTTGGCCAGGAGGGCAACTGGGGAAAAACAGAGTCAGGACATACAGATCTCCCGGGTCGTCCCCCAACCCTTCCCACTCAGATGCGGGTGCTCCCCAGCCTCACTGTATCGTGGTTTTGTTGACCATAAAATGGATAGTAACACATGCAAGACAGACACTAAACGGAGAGCATTATGTGATCTTTGGGGAAAAGGCAGACTGTTAACATATGCTAACAATGTGTTATTCTGGGCCAGGCCTGGAGCCACAGCCACCAGAGTTGCTTGAGAAACATCTGCCAAGAACAGGCAGAGCACTCCAGCCTCCAAGCTCATGTCTCAGTCCAACTGGCAACAGATAAAGGCCCGCTCTGCCTAGCTGTCAGTGTCCTGTTCACCCTCAGGCCTGGGTTCCAGGGCCCCCTATGCCGACAGCCACTGTACCTCACCCATTTACCAAGGGTACCTGCCTGGCACCCAGCATATTCTCCCCTCTCCTCAGTGAAAGACAGCCTTGGTAGCTGGCTCCTTTAAGACAAGGGGTTCTACTCTGCATCCACTCTGGGGCAGCGCTTATGGCGTATGTGCCGGGGTGAGACAGTTTGTGGTTTATGTAGATCAGAGGGAAAACAGAACTGACTACATGGGTGAGGCTCCGGGCCCCTCCTCGCTCTCCAAATTTGGGTCTTCTGGTGCCCAAAGCCTAAGAGCACTCTCCCAGGAGAAAGATGAGGCTAGCAAGGAAAAGGAGGAAGCTGGGACCAGTAGTAACGGCCACTGTCATCTCTGAATGTCCCAGGGTGGTCCATGGACATGCTGGGCTTCTGAGAAAGACACAAGGGCTTTATCTGAGCAATAGCATTGATCTCTGTGGTCCTCACTTGAGTGAAAGCTTCCCTATGCCCTTTCCTTCTCTCAGACTTACTTGTGTCCTCAAATGCTTTCTGAAGAGGAAATCAGGGAAGGCGAGGTATTAATAGAAAAAAGTCCAACCCTTTTCTGATGGGTCCAGACTGAGATGTGGCAGTTTTCCCCAAAGTGTAACCCCTGAGGGGGTAGAACACTTTGATGCAGTGGCTGGGGGATATTGAGCAGAGAGAGAAAGACAGACAGACAGACACACACACACAGAGACAGAGAGAGAGAGAGAGAGAGAGAGAGAGAGAGAGAGAGAGAGAGAGAGAGAGAGAGAGAGAGAGAGAGAGAGAAAGGAGAAAGTGAGGCACGCCACAGCATCCTGGGTGACCACCCCAGGCCACACATGAGGCCTGGCCCTGACTTTTCTATTCTAGCCTGTAGAAGAAAACCCATCTCCAGATGCATCCCAAATGCAGAGAGGACTATAAAGTGTCCACACTGAGGGAGGAAGGGGAGTGTGAGGGACAGTTTCTGATAATGAAAACCATCCTAGGACATGTGCAGGGCAAAAGACATGTCCGTCAACAACAGGATTACACAGGGCTCCACAGCAAGAAGCAATGGATTTGACTATCAGCGCCAAGAATTTAAGATAGTGAGGAGAGACCCCCAAGCCACGGAGCTATGCAGTTCTGGAAGGCCTGTGGAGTAAGCCTTTCTCTTTGAAGGTTAGACAGTGAGTAAGAGCCTGTCCTCTGAATAAGCAAATGAGCCACAGGGTCCTGGCCAGAGCCCAGGCTATCTCACCTCTAATTTTAGCAACCCCCTCCCCAGTTATCTGTGGTCCCCACACCATTTCTTCTGTGTCCTTTGATGTTAGCTGACTCTAAGAACTCACGGCCAGATACTCTGCAGGAAGAGACCCACTCAAAGGCATGCCTCTTCTGCCCTATCTCACGGTGGCATGAAGACTCCATTTTTTTTTTTTTTTTTTTTTTTTTTAGATTGTGGAGTACTGACTCCCAGTATAAATTTAAACACAGGCTCTTAGGTTGAGGAGGGTGATCTTGGTGCCAATGCCCATGTGGTAATCCAGCGCTGGCCATTTGGCTCTTCCTTGCGAGATTTTGTTCATGTTTTTAACATGTTATGAGTGAGTGTAACTGAAGCCTATCCTGTGGTGATAGCAAGTGGCAGGATCGCCACTGTGAAAACTACAGCTTAGTCAGTTTCTTCTCCCAAGAAAACGTCTTTACTTTCTCTAAGAGATTTTTTTTTAAAAGAAATCTCAAGTTCAAAATTACTCTTTCATCTCAAAAGTAAACCTCATGGAAAATGTGGCAATATTTCTATATTTTGCAAAACTATTATGATGGTATCTATATCCTGTTGCTTAAGGTCTAAGCCCTTGTGTTTTTTAGAATTCAGTGGGTTATTTGTGTGATTGTGAGTGCACATATATCTTTTTAATTTTTCTATCTGTATGCATTTGAGCATGTTTCTATGGGTGGGGGTACCAGAGGGGACCCCCCTCTGTCCTCGCTGCTGTCCACTCTGTCTTTTAAGACAGCATTCCCACTGGTCTGGAGCACCCCAATTAGGCTGACGAGCAAACCCCAGGAATCTTTCTGTCTCTACTCCCTGGTCCCCGCACTAGGCCTGAGAATAAAGAGTATTTGTTTTTTATCCAAGCTGTTTTACATGGGTTCAGGGGATTGGCGTTAGGTCCTCCTGTTTCTCAGCAAGCACTTTACCTCCTGAGCTATCCCACAGTCCTGTGTTATCTTTTGAACCTCCTCACTGTGGAAAGGAAAGTGATAAGCTTGTGAAGCAGGAGCCAAGCCGGGCACACCAGGGTTTCCACATAGTTTTAAGTAATACTTTTTGTACCCAGGTTTTTCCTGACTGTCTCCCCATCCCCACTCTCGCAGACTGTGTCAGTGAACGCTCTGTGATGAGGTAGAGTTGTTCAGGCAGTACAGAGAGGGAAGGGAGTTTGGATTCATTTTCCCCTTTTTTTTTTTTTTTTTTTTTTTTTTTTTGTAAAGCTAGCTGTTATTTGAGAAGTGTCAACACTATTCCAGGAACTCTGCTTTTAGGCCAAAGATCCTGCCCTCCTCTTCACCTTCCCCATGGGCCCCCAGGAGCTAGTGGTCTACTTGATAAACATGTCTACAGCGTTTGAGAAACAGTCACCAAAGGCCAGACATGTGACACAACAGAAGGGATGTCTGCGGTCTTAGACACTGGAAGGGAAGGGATGGTGGCACTGCCCAGGTCCTCCAGCGACAGCCTTCCCTTTTCCCCACTGCCTCTTCTGCTCCTCTGACCCCTCAGCTAGACACCCGTCCTCTCCCCCTGACGCAGACTCCTGGCTGAGCCCCGTGGCCAAGCTGAGGGACTAACTTGGAGCTAATACCTGCTCAGGGGAACCTGGCTTTTGGAGGAACTTGAAGATGGCACTGTCTGGGACAGTTCCAGCCCTGTGGAAAGGGGAGGCCACATCGGCAGGGCCACTCCTCCTGGCCTGACACTACATGATCTTACACCTGAGGACAGGACACTGACGCATCAAACAGCCATGTTTCTCTAACACAATTCCCTGTTTTCAGACATTTGAAAGAGAACCCTGCCTAAATACGGGTAAGGGCATCTTCAGGGGAAAAAATGTGGGTCCCTGTACCCCAATGTGTACATTCCAGGAGGCAGACGGAGGGTATGGAAAGAACAAAGTGGAGGGGAAAAAACCATTAGCTCCCAATGGTCTGTCCCATAAACACCAAGATAGCAGAGTACAAGAAAATTACAGCTTTTAAATCTCAAATTATACCCAAGAAAATAGCCAGTACCAGGCTTTTAGTGGGACAGGCTCACCCCCTCAAAGAGACCTGGGATTACTATTGGTATGTGTGTATGTGTGTGTGTGTGTGTGTGTGTGTGTGTATGTGTGTGTGTGTACAGGCATGCCTGTCTGTCTGTGTCTGCATGGTGCTAGGAATTGAACCCAGGACATTAGACATCCCAGCCAAGCATTCTACCCACAGAACTATATTCCCAGACCTGTAATATAACTTCATCTGATGATGCCAATGTGTTGCTCAGTCTATCATTTGAATTTACCAAAACCAATAAGAAGTTGGTTCCCAGGCCATTGGGTTCCACCCTTTGTGGTCACGGCTGGAAGAGCTGAAAGTCTGCCGGGAAGGGGTGGAGCACAGTGTGTGTGGGTCCCAGGGAAGTTTGGTCCCCAGCCAGGCTCTGGAGCAGCCACTACCCCTTTGCTCACCCATCCCTACACAGCTCTCTCAGAGCCTGCTGTGGACCTCAAGTGGTCAAGCTTCCTTTACAGCCCCAAGGCCACCTGGTACCAGCCCAGGGCTGACTCATGCCACCCTGTACTTCCTGCACCCTGTTCATGGGCAAGTCTGGGAGACAAGTCACAATCCCAGGCAGGAAGCCAGCCACTACCCAGAATCTGGCCGAGGGCTCAGGGTGCCCAAGAGCAGAAGCAGCCCTGTGGTACTTAGGCTAGGCCTCATTCCTGTTTTCCTGTTTTCTGAGGTGGCTTGCAGCTATTGGCTAGTTAGGGGGAAGCACAGAGGTCTGCATCTACACAGAGTTTAAATTTAAACCTTTAGATATGGATTTAGTGTAGTGGCAAAACACTTGCTTAGGGTGCACACAGTGCTGGGATCAGTTCCGGGTGCAAAATCATCATCGTCATTGTCTTCTTCTTCTTCATCATCATCATCATCATCATCATCATCATCATCATCATCGTCACCATCAAAGTCTTTATTAGTAGAAAAATATCAACCTTTTCCATCAGGGAGTTGACAACCTGAGTGTTTCATGCTTTTAGCAAGCGTATAGCATTTCTTCAACAACCATTCTGACGTCTAAACCTTGAGTTGCCACTGGAAAGAAAGCAAGAAAGTGTTGCCCTTCCTTGAGTGTTCTGGAACCCTGAAACAATCCCACAACTGTCAACATTAGTGCCCTGCCTGGGGTCATGACCTCTGTTTTCTCCTCCCTTCGGAGGGAGTCACCTTTTATGTGCTAGCAGAGCTATGGGGAGAAGTCTGTGGCCAGCCCCTCCTGAGACCATGGCTTTTCCCAAAGCCAGTTGCCTGGCTCCAAGGGAAAGGAGGAAAGATGTTGTTTAGAAATATTCAGAAAAACAGAGTCCCAGAGTGTGAAGAGGAAGGAGAGAGAGAGAGAGAGAGAGAGAGAGAGAGAGAGAGAGAGAGAGAGAGAGAGAGGATGCATACTTGAAGACCAGCACACAAGGTCATCTCCCTGGGCACCCCTGTCCTGGCTCAGGTAACTCAGGCAACTCCAGTGGAAAGTCACTGAGGGACGGGTAACCCTCAGGGCAGCTTTGTTTGCCTTTAGACTTCTTGATCACCCCAAAATTGTTCTTTTAAACTCATGGTTTCTATTGTCCATCTTAATTATGACCTATGTTTTGCATCATCCTAACCTTATCACTAAGTCCCTTTGCATACATCAATACTGCCTGTGTTTATGAGTGACACAAAGGTTCTATTTGGGAAGTTTGCCTGCATCCCCCGGAAGTTTGTCAACTAACCCTGACACTTCCCGCAGGCCCCAGAAGCTTTTCCAGGCAGGAAAAAAAAAACATGTTCCTTTTGGGGAACACTGGGCCTAGCTGCCAACTCCCCTAGAGGTGGGGCACCAGGGAGTCTCTGTGTTCCCTCTGACAAGGTCAAGGCAGAGTCATCTCTTTCATTGCTGGATTTGAGGTGGAAAAACCAAATTTGTAAAGGCCCCTCTGGCCACAAATTGGCCTGCCCTGGAACCCCAGCTGGACTGGACATTCAGAGGACCAGCCAGGTACTGTAAGACTGCCAAGAGGACATGTGTCTGAGCATGTGACCAGCCACCAAGCATGTGACCAGAGGAGGTGTTGCCACTCAGTGTGCTAGCTTTGTCTTGTTTGACTTTCTCATCATTTTTTTGGAAAGTGGACCTGGTTTTATTGCCCTGTGACTCTCTAAAGTTGTCACCTCTCTGGTGGCTGGTACATGACCTTCTTCTGTAGTGTGTTACACTCCTACATGAAGTGTGACCTGCAGTTGGGATTTCTGTCTAACTAGCCCCAGTGTCTAGAACTAGACCAGACTCCAGGTTACTTACAGGACTCATTTTTTTTAAATGAGGGATTAGGACACCAATTGGCCACCTCCAATGGCTGGAATGTGGGCTGGCTTCTCATCTTTTGATCTGTGTTGCTTTTGCTAGAAGTAGTGGAGCTGTCAGTTTTGCACACCTTAGCATGAACCAAGAGGTTGTCCCAAACAGGATGTAGAATGATAGAGGTCATTAAAAGAGCTCTGAGTGTATCGTACCGCCTCTTCTCACTCTTCTGAATAAAATCTATCGATATTATCCTCCGTGAGCCTCTAAGGGTCCCCAAGCTAGAAAGACACATGCACTAGCATCTTGCCCAGTGTCCTGACAGCGCCCTGCCTACCGTCAGCAGCTAGATGAGAATGCACCATCCCCTGGCACACTCGCTGCATTCCCAAGGGATTGTCACCTGCAGAGTGTCCTGCAAACTAATCAGGGTGTTGAATCGCCATTGCTTGGCTCCGTAGAGAAGGGAAAAGCAGGAAAGTCTTCTACAGAAATAACAGGCTACGTGTCTCACCTCCTGGTGCAGGACTCGGGGCTAGGCAGGAGGTTGGAAGCCGAGGTGGGGGGCTTGGAGGGGGGAGTAAAAGGAGAGGTCCTGAAGCCAGCTGCAGGCACACTCTGAACACAGTAGGTGATGTTATCACAGAGCTGGGCAGAGCAAAACTGGACCGGTAGGAGTCGGTGGAATTCAAGGGTGTCCGGAGCCCAGCCTCAGCTAGGGATCATCTTTACAAGTCTGTGCTCAGACAGAGAATTCAGATCGGCTCCTGTAGTTCCTGGGAGCACATGGGGAAAGTCCTGCCAGAACAGAAGGGGCTAGCAGAAACCGTGCCGCCATCTCAACAGAAACCAAACCCGGGCCACCTCTGGACTCAGGGTGGAAGGTATTTCTCAGCCTGGGTCTTGTGGTGTGGCCCACGGCTCAGCCTCATGGACCGAGCCCGTTCATAGTACAGCCCCTTCCAGACCCACCCAGAAAGCTGGTTGTTGGTTTTGTTGTCCATTAGTTGGCTTGGCTTTCTCTTTGTGATGGATCTAACTGAACTCCTGTGTACGCTGGAAATCACAAGCAGTTCTCAGTTCATTCTTTGTTACCTCGTTACTCTCTCAAATCTTGAGATAAAATCAGTCTCTCTGCCTTCCTTCCCCCTCCCCTCCCCTCCCCTCCCATCCCCCCCCCCCTTCTCCCTCTCTCCCTCTCTTCTCCCTTTCTGGTTTTATGTGAATTTTTGTTAATGATGTCAGACTTCAAAGGAAGCCTCCCAGCCATTTACATCCCAGGCCTGGGATTCAGTGTCCTGTCTTGGTGACAGGGCTGTGTTGCTAACATATGTCTCCCCCACCACCCCCACCCCCTATCCCGACTCTGGCCTCTGTCTCCCCTCATCACGTAACAAAGGCCCTTCACTTTCTCTCACCCTGAATTGCTGTCAGGAATCAACAGCTGTCCCCATGCCAGCCACTGCTGAGCTCAGTGACTTCATCTTTCCTGTTGTCCCAGCACCCTCATCTGCCTGCTCCCTGCCTGGGTCAGCACCCTGCGCCCCTGGCAGGCCTGCCTTTCCTCAGCAATGGCCTAACCGCTCCTATTCTCGCTCAGTCCCCAAAAGGCCAGGCCACAAGGTAGAGCTAATTGAATCTCTGGGTGATGATTCACAGAAGTAAGCCTGACTGTCTGACCCGAAAACCACACAGTGGGGAGTTTAGAAACCGGCAGTCAAAACAACCTTCTGGGTTCAGCCATTGATTGAACTTCAAAGGAGCCCAGCTGGAAGTCCGTCATGATGAGGGCGGGCCCAAGAAACACACTTACCTGGGCATGAAGCCTCGTGGGTGAGGCTGCGCAGGCCTTTAAATCATGCTAGTAGCACTGGGACTGCCTCCAGGGACAGTGTGGCCAGCAGGGTGGAGCTTCCTGACTGGGCCATGGGAAAACTGGGTGGCCAGGGCCTCTGAGGACTGCTGCAACAGATCACCACAACAGGGTGTTTGAGAGTGACAGAACTTTGGTCTCTCACAGTCCTTGGGTGTGGAAGTTCCAGGCCAAGATGTCACGGGCTGTGGCTCTTCTCAAGTAGAGAACAATTTCCCCTCGCTCCTTCCAGGGTCTGGGGGTCCAGACAGCCCGTGACACTCTTTGGATTATAGCTGCTTGCAAGGTTCTAGACTATGCCTCTGTCTTCCTGACATGTCTTCCCTTGAACCTCTGTGGGTGTCTTCTTCAGAAAAGACACTGGTTGTTGACTTTATCACCTACCCTGCTTCCCTGTGGCCGCTTCCTAACTCATCACAACCCTAAAGACCTTGTTCTAAAAGGAGTCTTAAGCTAAGAGCCCTGGGAAGACCTGAGTGCAAGGGCAGGTGACAAGGACCCACAGGCTCGCGCAGGTCCGTCTTCTGGCATTAGCAGTTACTACCCTTGCTTTTGGAACTTCTTTACCAGGCTATATGATGGTGCTTCGTGCCAAATCTTGACCTTTGTCCTTTCAGGATGGGGCTGTGCCAACAGTCTTTGATATGTGGCCAGAGGGATGATGGGAGTTGAAGGAGAGGGACGTGGGAGTTAACACAATGCGTCCTGGGAGGTAGAAGCAGACTTTAAGAACCTAAGATGTGGATCTGGAGAGCATACCAGCCATTCCTAGAACGCTGCACATCACACCTGATCCCACACTGTAGGAGAAGGAAGTCCTGGAGAGTGTGAAAAGGGTGACGCAGGAGAGAGGAAAGAAACCTAACCCACTGAGGATGGACGTGGGAGTCCAGCAAGGGCACTGAAGACCCCCTTCCATTCCAACATTTAAAGCCAGGGCAGGGCAGGGGTGAGGATGTGGCTGACCTTGGAATGTTTCAGTGGCCATCATAGGCTAACAGCTTTCAGAGCAGATGTCTCCAAGATGTCACATTCTGGATTTGTTCCTCTGCTCACTCGTTTGACTTCATCTCTTCCCCCCATTCTCACTCCTGTTGGCTGTTGCCTCCATCCCGGTCTCCAGGCACGGGTATCTGTGGTCATCTTTGTTCAGCCATAATGGTCCTGAACCCTAGGCTTGGGCACAGGACAGACATGTCCCCAGCTAGCCAGCCTGTAGCTTCCTGCTGCATGACTCTGTGAGGAGCCACTGTGGCTGGACTGTGAAAAAAGGGGACCTTTCTGAGGAGCGTTCCTACTGACCGACCCTGTCCTCTTCTCTCCTGTTTCTTTACCTTCTTGAATGACTCTTTCAGGACAGCTGTTGCAAGATGCTGTGTGTGTGTGTGTGTGTGCACGCACATGTGCACACGCACACGCACATGCACATACGTGTGCATGTGCAAATGCTACCATTTCCCCTCTTGTCTGACTCTAGGAATTGATAGAATCACAAAAGCAACTTGGATGGAATTGTGTCTCCAGCTTAACTCAAGACACCGCAGCTCTGTGCATAGCTCCCCCACATACTTTATTTCTAGGGATGTTTCCCAGGTGGCTGGCCTTGGACTACACCCAACCCCATCACCAAGAAGAGTAACCACTGGGAAGACCCTTTCTTGAGAAGAAGAGCAAGGACCAGAGAGAGAGCACCTGCTCACATCATCAGTGCCACAGGCCCTCTGCAGGCTCGTGTCTTCTCTCAGTGATATCCCACGGGCTCTGTTTCCCAGAAACCCCTGCTCCCTACTTCCTCTTCAAGGAGACATCTGCTCCACATGCCTTCTTTCCTTCGTCTGCTTCTCTCTCCCGAGTTTTCTCCATCAGCTGGCCATTGCGCTGGTCTTGAAATACTTTCTTCCTGGCTCTGCTGTTCCTTCATTCTCTCTGTTCTCCTATTCCTTTCCTCTCAAAGGTTGATTTGTCTTCAACCATTTTCCCTCTGCAGACACCAAAGTTGGAACCAAGCCAATGTTCTCCCCCACAGATAAGCTATATGGTTGACTCTGCAATTCTAAAGATTCATAAAGCCTGAGCACCCACTCCAAATGACACACAGGCACATACAAATAACACACACACACACACACACACACACACACACACACACACACACACA
>OU015745.1:139795735-139824854 GCA_907169655.1 Acomys percivali | reverse complement strand
ACACACACACACACACACACACACACACACACACACACACACACACACCTTCTGACTTTATAATTGAACCCTGACTGAGCCCAGTAAGAGCTATCCTCCTGCAACAGGCAGCTGTTTTTGCTTGAGTTAGCATGTGATAGAAATGACAGTAAAATGAGGAGGTTAGGCTTAATGGTCCATTCCTAGAGACGTGTGCTTAGTGTGCAGCAGAAGAGACCGTACATGCCACATAAGAAAGGGTACTTACTATAGCATGTGAGCTAATGACAACTGTGCTACCTGCATAAGATTGGGCCCAGCAATGTTTTATCACGGAATAGGGAAAGCGTGCTTACAGATTATAGGCAGTTAGCAATGGCTGGGGAAGCAAATGTCACCTTCTTCACTGGTGTAGCCACTGGTAAGCTGCCACGCTCCAGTAAATAACACACCCCCATACACAGCTCACTAGAGTTCAGTGGGTCACACACACATCAAAGACATGAAAAGGGGGGTTGTTGGGGAAAGAAGAGTTTCAGGGGGAGAAGGAGGGGTAAGACAGAGGGCCAGAAGGGGTCAGAAGGACTAAAGTTCATTGTATACATTTTTAAACTGACAAGGAATAAAAAATTGATAAATGTAATTTTTTTTTTACTAAAAAAAGAAACGATGTAGGAATTTGGAGTTTCAGCACCAGAAGGCACAAGTGAAGTGGGGGGTGGGGACCACCAGAGTGTGAAGCAGTGTCCCTCCTCTGCAGCTGGCTACCACTGCTTGGCATGCCCAAGCCACCTGTCCTGGGAGCCCCCCCCCCACACGTCACGGCAACATGGAGGTTAGGCAGCTATGGTAGGACCTGCCCTTTGGGAAGTTTGTCCCGACATTAGCCCCTTTTAAAGAAAAGAGACTTGATAAAGGGCACATAACTGTATTCATGACAGCTAGGCTATGTGTCCTAAAAGCACAGGTCACAGAGACCTTACATTGCTAAAGAAATAGACTTACTGTAGCCAAGCCAGGCTACTGTGGAGAAAGGAGATTTTAAAACAAGAAAAAGAGCCTATGGATGGAGTCAGGATCTCACGTGTCCACCATCACACGCACCTGGCTTTTCATGTGGGTGCAGGGGATTGAACAGAGGCTCTCATTCTCATACAGTGAGGGCTTGGCCAGTTAGAGCTAGTCCCCTCCCTCCCAGCTCCTTGTGTGTAGGGTGTCTGCTCTTGCAGGTAAGCTTGCAAAGTGGGGTGACAGGTTCTCAAGCCCATTCATTTCTCAGTATGATATCAAAGTAAAATTAACATTTCTTAGTATCCAAAACAACAACAACAAAAACAAAAACAAAAAACAAAAAACAAAAAAAAAGAAACAAAAATAACACTTTCTTTTGCCACTGCCAGAATTAAACCATGGCCTACGCAGCCTTTGGCAGCAACACACGAGCCCGGAAGGAAGCATCTACTTTTCTCATTTTAGACTTGTGTGAAAAGCAAGTAGTTCAAATCAAGTCTCCCAAGATGTTATTTCAGCCACTTCTCCATATTTGGAGAATTGGCATGGAGGGGGGCGGGGTTCCAAACCCTCCTCGTGGTCTCCTTTGATATTTTAGCTTCGTCATCATTTTAAGTCCATGTCTCCACAGCTGACAGTTCTGCTGACGGGTACCTTCTTAATGATAGAATCGGCGCTTAAATTTCCGCCTACGTCTTTTCTGAGTCGGTGACCTAATTGTAGCCAATCTTTCCAGTAGAAATATTTACTTGTTAACCTCAAGTTATTCCTGGGCTCAGCTGAAATGAAACAAATTGCTTTTTAAGCTGATGATCCCAGGCTCTGATTCTCATTTTCCGTTTCTGCCTGCCCGTATTTCCATGTAAGTTTTATCTGCTACCTATAAACCATTAAAAACAAATTATTCCATTCGAATCTTTGGGAAAGGCTACTGCTTGACACAAAATCACATGATCCTGTACTTTTCTCTGCTAGGAGTTTCTGGAAAGGAAGTCCTCCTTGGGGGAGGCTTAACTTTCCGTCAGTAACAGTGAAACTGTTTCTCTCAGGATTACAGAGGTGGCTCCGCTAAGAAAACTCAGCATAAATAACATCTGCCTGGGTGAGGTTTTTATTTCAAGGCTCTTTCTTCAGTGGCTGTAGTAGTTACTTTTCTTGTTACTATGACAAAATAGGGTTTATTTCAAGCTCACGGTTTGAAGGTGCAGTCCATCAAGACAGAGAGTCGTGGTGGCGATATTGTGGCACCTGGAGCTAAAGGCAGTTATTTGCACTGTGTCCAGAGTCCAGAAGCAGAGGGAGATGGATGCTGGTACACAGCTTGCTTCTCCATTTTCTTCAGTCTGGGACTTCATCCCATGAGCTGGTGCTGCCCACATAAGGCTGAGCCTTTGCCCAGATAAGCCTTTCCAAAAACCCTCTCATGAATCATCATCTTGAGATGTGTTTCCACAGTGACTTTAAATGCCATCGATTAGACAGTGCAGAGTAACCATCATATCGCATTGATGGTGATCCTGCCTGAGTCAGGAAGAAATGAAGAAGGACAGTGAAAGGCCATGGCCCAAATTTGATTTGAAATCGCTTTTTAAAACCAAGTACTGTCTCAATGTGTTAGTTACAGTACAAACCAACTACCTCCCCCCGCCATACCATTACCGGCAGAATTGCCACTCCACGCCTTCATATGGCTCGGGACAATACCAGCTACAAGTTAAGCTGCCATGCTAGTGTGGCCTTTCTAATCAATAGATTAGATAAATCAATATATTTTGGTCTCTTCCTTTGAGTGTCTGCGTGAATCCTTATCTAGGAACAAAATAATATCAATAAGTCGATTCAGCACTTACTCTTCAGTCCATAGAGAAGAAGTGATACCCAAAGAGGTCCATTCTCATCAGTAGCAATGCCAGGGTCCAAGCGATGCTGCAGGACCTTAGATGGTCCCCACTCACCATGGAGTGCACACGGATGTTGTACCAACCCAGTGTCTGCCAGGGACCGGCAGAGGCAGACCTGTGCTCGGGACTAGGCTCCTGAGTCCCAAGAGCTCTCACAGCACTCTCTGGTCCTAGTGCTGCCCTTTGCACTCTATCTAGTCTGCCATTTGTGGAGCAAGAGCAGAAAAACGTTGCAAATAGCAATTGAGCCCACCTTTCAAAACTCATGTTTTTATGTCACCAAAACACATCATCGGGACTACGATCAAATGGCCTTCACAGCAAATGTCCGTGTTGAGCAGGCTTACCAGATGATGGAGGCTTACGTGGTACCTAACTGTGTTTCCATCAACAGTAGATCACGTGTGCATAACGGTGGTCTCTCGAGGTTGTGTGTCACCCAGCAAGGTCAAATCTGTCTTGGCTTGTGTAACTACATTACTATGACCCTCACACAAGAATGACATTTCCTAACAGCGCATATCTCATGAACAGATCCATGTTATTAAGTGACCTGTTATTCCAAATATCTTCAGGGAAGGTAACCAAAATATTAAGGAACAGATATATAGCATACAATTAAGAAGGCAGCCATACAATGAGTAATATGTCGCCCTCCGGGCTGACTGGATATTGGTCTGGTGGTTTGATTTTAGCACCAATTTATCCAGATCTGTCTGACATAAACCATCACCTCCAAGCCACAAATACATCTGTGTCATTCACCAATAACTCCCTTGACTAAACACAATACAAGGTTATTTGGAATTGCAATTATACAGAATGCTTGGCACTGGCCCCTGAGTTATCAGCCTATGCAAACAGATCAAAAAAAAAAATTATACTGACTAGTAAGACAGTGGCTTACAGGAAAGACTCAAGACGGTTTTCCAGTGTAGAAATAAAGCTTGGGGTGTGTTTCAAAGCAAGGGCTCCAGAGCATCCTGTCATCTCTGCCAAGGGAGACACCCTAGAATACATGCAACTGTCCTGACCCTCAGCAGCTCCAGTTTCCATGCATGGCTGAAGATTACAGAGCTTCAAGCTCGGCCCAGGGCAACACAATCCTGACCCTCCTTAACACAAGGAATCATAATCTGTCTCCCAGAAGACACAGGAGCCTGCCTGGCCCAGCAGACAAAAGTCCTGTTCTGTCTGAGAATTCTGGCAAGAAAGAGCCTGAGGTCACCGAAACAGCTCTTTTTCTTTTTTTAATTTTGCATCCAGGTGGCTCAGGAGAACATGTCCCTGCACAAGACAAATGAGCTTTCAAGTAGACAGAGATTTAAATAATAGCACAGCTCACAGCTTCCCGGGGATAGCGGAACAGTCATCTCCAGTTAGCTGCTCCTTTGGCTGTTCATAAGTGCTGGGATTTGGAGGCCCAGATCTGGCTCATAAGTGAGCTGCAAAAGTTAAGGGGAAATGGTGCTTTCTAAGTGGGAAACACGATTATGAAAGAAGTGAAACTGTGGCAGACAAATAACAAGAAAATAATAATAATAATGCTCATAGGCTGGAGAGGTCGCTGAGTGGTTAGGAGCACTGGCTGCTCTTCCACAGGACCCAGTTCCATTACCAGCAACCACACAGTTGCTCCCAGTTGTCTGTAACTCCAGCTCCAAGGGATCTAAGACCTTCTAGCCTTCAAGGGGAATGGTACAAATATGATACACAGACCCAGATGCAGACAAAACACCCATACACGTAAAGAAAATAACCAGTCTTCTTTCAAAATACTAATGCTTGCCAGCCATCTTGTTACTCAGGTTTAAAAAAGAAAAAAGGTGGGGGGAATCCTTAAATTTGACAATTTTTTTCCTCCTGAAAAAGTATAAATACGAACAGGTCATGGCTAGGTCTCTGTTACATGCTTAAGGGCAGTCAGAGGAAGAGAGATAGCTGTGTCTTATGTATTTATACAGCAGCAATCCTATTCACCTGCCCACATGGACCACTTACTTTTGAATTCTGTAGGAAGCAGCAGAGGTATCCCCTCATACATAGCAAACCCCTGCAGAAGCGTGTTTCCATAGAGCATCGGATGTGCGGCAGTCAGTAGTCCGTGAAGACACTGGGTGTTTTCTGTGCTGCCCCATGGATCCACAGCCAAACTATGGAGTAAGTGATGCATCGGCAGCATCTCTTACTTAACTTTGGGTCACATGAGGATATTGGTCAAAGACAGGCTCTGAATCCAGGCTATCCAGTTACAGGTTTATGGTCCTGTTGTGCCAGTGTGTTTTGTCTGTATCTTTATAAGTGCAGCGTCTGATCCAAGTGTGAAGTTACATGCACTCAAACCCAGAACAAATACCCAAGTACCCTGCCCTCTGGTGTCTGTGCTGCAGTGATGGATCAAAGTCTATTTAGAGGCTGCACTGTGGCCCGTCTCTCCAGTGAAGGAGCTGGCAGATACTTGGAGACAACGAACCAACAGGTTAGAATGTCAACAAATAGGATGGGGGTCAGTGATTTGACCAAAGTGACATTTCACAAAATTGACAACCAGCTCAGAATGTATATATATCCTTGGCTCAAGAACAAAGATTGTCCTTTAGAGGAGGGTCTGAGAGACTTCATTAGTGTGCACTCAAAGTCAGTAGCTGTTCGAAGAAATAAGGGTCCGGCCAGAGATAGTTGAAAAATCATTAACATCCCCGTCCATCATCCTCTTGTCAATCAAGTCTCCCTTCTTGGGAGTAATGAATGATAGATCTTTGGGAGGAGTGAGGGGTTTGGCAATACGTGGATCCTGTAACGTTTCTAATATTTTACTTCCTCTTGAAAGCTAAAATAAATATTAATAGAAAACATGGCCACTTATACTTTTGACACACTCAGTAAGTCTTCTGTGATTTAGGCCAAAACTATCTTACAAACATTACTTTCTGTCATTTTTCACTATTGCCTCTCCACTCGGCAGGTCTCTGCTTTTACCCTCCTCTGTCCCCTACTGCACTGCCCTCCTCTCCTATGTCACCTCCAGGATTCTCCTGCTTCAGAGCCCCAAATGTCGCCACCTCACAAAGATGTTTAGACTCTCCACCATCTCCATTCACCTGCCTTTCAAAAATGCAAATGATCTCTCCTCTCTTCTTCTCCTCTCCTGTTCCCCCTCCCCCTCCCCCTCCCCATCCCCATCCCCCTCCCTATCCCCCTCCCCTTCCCCCTCCCCATCCCCTTTCTCTCCCTACCCCCATTTCCCCATACAGCTGCGCGTAGGCCACACAGCAATCCTTGCCCATATGCTACGGCTTTAGGTGTATCTTGTGGTATGCTTGACAAGTAGAAAAGTTTCTGTGGGGCAGAAATTTGGCAAATAGAAGGAATGAGGGCAAACCTGGAGACATTTCCCTCTACCACTGACCAACTGGTAATCTATTTAGCATAAATAGGATGTCAGCAGTCTGAAAATCTGAAGTGCTCCCAATCCACTATTTTAGAGCTTTGCCGTGTCTTATGTGAAAACCCCAGATGTTTGCTGAGTCAAAAATGCATGTATCTGGGAAAGGTTATATTGTGCTGGTTAGGCTTTGTCAGCCCCCCAACCTAGAACCAACCAAGAAAGAGAGCCTCAACTGAGGAATTGTCTAGACCAGGTTGGCCCCTGAGCATGTCTGTGGGGGTTGCCTTGGTTGGTAATCATTGGCATCCCATTGTGGGTGCCGCCATTCCCTAGCCTGCGTGGCCTGAGCTGTGTAAGACAGAAATGGGCTGGATGGCTGAAGTGTTGAGGGCGCCTACTTTCTCCCTCCTCTTTTGACTATGGATGTGCTATGACTAGCTTCTTGGGTTCCTTCCTGCCGTGGCCTTCTTGAAATGATGGACCATAGCTTGGAATTGTAAGCAGGATAAACCCTTTTCTCTTCAAAGTCACCTTTGGTCAGGGTATTTTTCATAGCAATAGAAATGTTACTAGAATGAGAATAACGTTACTATTAGCCTATACGTACAAGGAAAAACTAAGGGAAATTCATGCTTGGATTTGTGTCTTAGGACAAGATACTTAAAGTCCTCAATTTTTCAATATGTAAACACACATCCTCTAAATATAAAGACTCCTGAAATCCAAAACACATTTGCTTCCAAGTATCTCCCGTGTTAGCCGGTGTCACACTTGTGTGCCTTCTCTCTTGTTGTGTTGGCAGGCCATCCCACTGCTAAGAGCTTGCTTTCTTGTCTCTAAGATATTGGGGTTCACTCTAAGGCTATATAGTAAGTTCACATACGTGTTACCTAGCACACAGCTCAAAATGGAAATCCGTGTGTGTGTGACGTCACTGCCCATCACTTTAACATGTTTCAGCAACTGAGTTACGAAAGCAGAATTATTAGTGGATTTCCTAGCCCAATCACCTTGCTATTTTTACATGGTGTTAACAGTCCTCTTCCTTTAATAATAACTTTTAAAGTCTTGCTGCTTGGAGGTTCCTCCCAAGGAGCAGTGAGAGAAGAGGAGACAGACAGACCCTAGGAAGGACAGCGTGGTTCTGAAGGCTGGGGGTTTCTTCATCTGCACCCCATTTCATGCCAGCTTCACTTATTCATGTTGTGTCCCTCATTTGACCCTCAGATTGCAGCTCTGGGAAACAGAACCAAATGGAACATGAAAGGTAAAATGAGACCCAGCCACACACAGTGAACCCTCTCCATCTTCAAGTCAAAACTTGGCTGAACCACAAAGCTTCACCTGGTTTTGAGTAAAAACCACACTGAACCACCTTTTTTTTTTTTTTTTTAATTCATGGTTTCAGTTTGAAAATGAGGTTTCATGCAAAGTCTGCCCCAGTTTCAGAAGTGTTCCTTGGCAGAGCTTGGGCACATCTTGAGTTAATATGAACTCTGCTTCATTGGCACCTCAGGTCAGCCAGCATTTGGGGGGTGCTTCTGGGTCTGCCTCTGAAGGCTCAGGGCTTGAGCAACCTTGCTTATGCAACGGTTTACGTGGCTGAAAAACATCAAGCAGAAAAACAAGAAGCACCATTAATTAGTCCATGTCTTTGCTCTTGGATTTCCCAACAACAACATCGAAAGACAATGAACCAAAACACGGCAGGAGCCTGTTCTCAAAGTCTAAAAGAAGATTCATGAAGTAAGTCCTAGAATAATCCAGGCTGGGACCCCAAATCTTCAGAATCACTAAGATAATGAAGACAAATGAACTTTAGGAGCCCACGTGAGCATGGGTAAACTCATCACCCGTTTTCCCTCCTTGGGAGTATTTTGTGTTTATACAGAGGGGAGGGCATTCACACAGGTGCACATGTGTGTGCATGTGTATGGAGGCCAGAGGCCAGCTTTTGGTATCACTGTTCCAGAGATACCACATCTTGTTTTTTTTGAGACAGAATCTCTCACTAGGGTATTAGGCTAGATGGCCAGCAAGCCCTAACTCTGCATGTCTTCCCTTCCCCAGTGCTGGGATCACGTGTGTGCACCAGCACACTTGACTTTTTATATAGGTCCTGGGGCTTGAATTCAAGTCATCAGGCTTCCAAGGTGGGCAGTTTGCTGACTAAGCCACCTCTCCAGCCCCTCACTGGGCATACCTCCACAACCTAGTATCAGAGGTACATTCCATACTGCCTTTGTATAGTATAGGTGAACTTGGCAATATTGGAAAGGATCAAAATGTCCCTTATATACTTACAGTGCTAACAGAGCCCTCTGCTCTGAGTGGTGATGGCTTTTGGAGTGGGGTTGGTCTTACAGGTTTCTCTTGGGAGGATGAGCAAATGTTAATCCACCCCTGAAGGGGCATCAAGGACCAACCGAAGAAACCATTCCTCCCTTACCTGGCTTTGCGAGCCAATAATTTTAACTGTGATTGTTTACAGGAGCATGGGTTGGTTTAAAGTGGCCATGATGCTGAAGGAACTCGCTCTCTCTCCCATAGTGACTGCTAACCATATCTGTATGCTTAGGGAGGAGTGGTGCCTGTGAGCTCTTCCCCCACCAGGATGGGACATGCTTCTCCATCATGCGCAGTTTTCAATGCTGCTAACCACAGCTGTGAGAGTTCAAGAGGGGAACATGACCAGAGGACCGATTTCTACAAGCACCTATCTGAGTTCTCAGAGACAAGAAGTGAGGCTGCCACTGTCCTCTTGGCGACTCGAGCTAGTACTTAGAATTCACAAGAGGCGTAAGAGAGCATTGTTGTGCAGAAACATGGGAAAGGATAGGTTGACTCTGCAACAAGGCATCGATTACATGGAAAACATTGTTAAAAAATAGCCCAGCCTTGTGTGGTGCCGTAAAAAAAAAAAAAAAAAACCCAGACATAAATATTCCCTACATATGACTGTTGGATGCAGTTCCGGAGAGATTATATGAGGTAGCTGGTCCAGGTCAGGGAGCTTGTGAAGTGCAGGTATTTGGCTGTCTGTCTGTCTTTTTCACCCACAGACAACACTTGCACCAACCTGTGCACTCTTAAGATTACACGTGCCAGGGTGGGAGTATCTTTCAGGAAACTGGGGGTGTGGATGGAAGGTACCCAAACCTGTGTCCTTCTTCTGCACAGAGCCATGCAAAGGAGCCTGGGAAGAAAGCCTTACAAGGGACTTTCATCCAGTCGGCTAGTAAATCTGTCTACACCAGAACTCAGTCTGAGCTACACTAATTTGGGGGAGGGGGTTGGTTCTCATGAAAAATACAAGGTTTGGCGATCTTTCCGAAACTTAAGTCAGAAAGTCTGAGGACAGAGCTCAGGGAGTGAGGACCGACTCATCGCTAATGTAAGTCATATTTAATGACAGGACCCAGAATGTTGCTGTGAGTGAAGTGGGTCAAGGGTAGCCCCAGGCTTTTCCACCCATGAGTTTAATCTTTGCAACCACATGAGACCGAAGGGGAGGGTTGGTGACGGGTGCCTGTAGCGCCGCAATCTGCTCTCCAGCAGCAGGGAGTCGGATTCTCATCCTTCTGCAGAGCTGATCAATACGAAATCCCAAGCCACTTTCCCCTTTAAGTACAAAGCCATGTCTTGACTAGTCATTGAAGTCTATAGTCTCTAATAAATAAGCGGAATGCATAAACATCTGCTTTACACAAGATTGATCGAGGGCAATGTCTTATTTCCACGACAGATTCACTGTGGAAGCCTGTCAGATGGCCAGTGGCCTGGGTGAAGGGACACAGAGTGTATGCCACCAAGAAGCCAACAGAACTTACCTCTCCAACTCTTTTTAGGAACATGTGTTTGCTTTGGGGTATTTCCTATGTTTGCTATTTGGGGTGATGCATGTGATAACTGCCTTTATGTAGAGAATAAAGAGGGTCAAGTGGGGCCAGGAAATAGAATCGATCTCAATTCCAAAGCTTCTTGGCACAGAGCCTAGTAAGAACTTCTACTTATTTAATTACGATGATATTGGAAGATGTTTTGTTCTAGAATATTAATGCAGAGTCCAAAACCAAATGGACATCTCTCTGCATGCACACATACATGCATGCATGCACGTGCACACACACACACACTAGAGAGAGAGAGACAGAGACAGAGACAGAGATGAATTCCAAACCCCAGAGAGTCAACATTGGGCTAAGTCAGTGTTATATCTGAAAGTCTAAGCAGTGGACAGTGAAATTTCCAGCTTTTCCAGTGAAAATGAACTAACCTGGGCACTACTAAAGAGAATGAACCACAGAAAAAGCCAAGCACTGGGATGTAAAAGTGTTACACGACACTCAATGGTGGACTGTTACTGAGTTTAGGAGAAAATATCCGAAGACATAGTTAGGAGATTATGGTTTGTAAGGGATCAGCTACAAGCATGCAAAGGGTCATGACTGATGTCCCAGGAGTGGCTTTTTCATGGGAGACCATCAGCCTCATCTGGGCAGCCACAGAAACCCTTCATAAAGCACTGGTGAACCACACCGCATGTCATTATGCTTGTTCTGTGAAATACGTGGTGCTTGAGGTTTGATTGCTGCAATCGTGGGCCTCGGGGAAGAGGTCCACCTCCCTGCCCTGCTGCTGGCTCTTGTCTTCTTATCTCCTGCTCCTTCGATGACTGAGCTCTAGCTTCTCCCTCAACTCGGCGACGACAAGCCTTTCCATGCCCCTGCAACAAGAACTGTGTGTGAACACAAGCCCTAGGGAGCACATAAGGCTGATGGAAGGATGGATAAAACGCAGGTGGACTCGGGATTGAGTAGATGATGGATGGATGTGACAAGTCGGCAGTTTAGTGGGCCCTAAATATGCTCCAGCGATAAATGTTGGGGGGTTGAGTGAGAATGGCCCCACACAAGCTTATATATTTGAGTGTTTGATTCCCAGTTGGCGGACCATTTGGAAAATATAAGGAGTTATGGTCTCGTTGGAGGAAGTATGTCCCTGGGGAGAGGGGTGAGCATTGAGATTTCAAAAATCCTCAGCAGGCACGCCCCCGCCCTCCTTCTTGCTACTCTGTGGACCAGGATGAAAGCTCTTAGCTTCTGCTCCAGCACCATGTCTGCCTGCCTGCCTGCCTGCCACCGTGCTCCCCACCACGATGGCCAGGGACTCACCCTCTGAAACTGTGAGCAAAGCCCCAATTAAATGTTTCCTTCCATAAGTTGTATTGGTCATCCCTTCTCTTCATAGCCATTGAATAGTAACTAAGACAATATGCTTTCTTAAAATAAACCTTTTAAAAGATTTATATTTATGTAAATGGATGTTTTGCCTACATGCATGTCTGTGCACTGTGTGCAAGCAGTGCCTGCAGAAACCAGGAGAGGGGGTTCAGATCCCCTTGTAACTGAACCCTCATTCTCCACAAGAGCAACAAATGCTTTTAACCACCGAGCCATCTCTCCAGCCCCATATTAAGGTAAATTTAAGAAAACAACTTTATTAAGATTACAAGTATTCTGACGTTAAGAAGCTTCCAAGTCTTAGACTTTCCCCATGTTCGCCTTATTGTTCAGAAATCAATTACAGGAAGTAAGGAACGTCAAGTTCTGTGCTGCCTCTTTCAGGGCCTGGATTCTGATTGGCAGCTACCATGTGATCTACCAAAAGTCCCTTTGCTGTGCAGAGCAGGGCCAACATAGCATTTCCTCACAGCTCTGTGGAGCTTATTCCAGCTGTGGGTTAGTTCAACACAGGCCACACAAGCACATACTTTTATTTTTACTTCTAAACTTTTTATTACATTTCTTTATATGTATGGGGCAGGGACACACACACACACACACACATACACACATACACACCATGGTGTGCATATGGATGTCAGAGAACCAACTTACAGGAATTGTTTCTATCTCCATGTGGGGCCCAGAGATCAAACTCAGCTTCTCAGGCTTGGTGACAGAGCCCATTACCCACTGAATGAACCATCTCACTGGCCCAAGACTTTTATTTTGATATATTATTTAATCTCTCTGAGCCTGTGTCCTTGGGTATACAGTTGTAATAAATACTTAATATTTATGTAATCTTATGAGATTGCAGTGATTGGATAGGCACATAAATACACATATGATAACATAATATATATATTACATATATATTACATACATACATACATACACACACACACACACACACACACACACACACACACACACACACACATACCTCACTTCACAAAAAGCCAGTCGACGGCTGATCTGGTACTGAGGCCCAGAATTATCTAAGTCTTTAACTCTCTGGTTTTCTCTTTACATTTTGAAATAACCTAAACACACAGAGAAATTACAATAGCGATGCTAAGAAGACCATCTTCAGTCAGATTGGCCAACTGTTCACATCTTGCCACAAGCACTCAGGTTTTAGGGGTTTGTTTGTTTGTTTGTTTGTTTGTTTGTTTGTTTGTTTATGAACTGGCTATGGATCCATAACAGTCAGAAAAATGGGCCCTTCCCTTAGCAGGAGAACCATGTGAGCTCACAGACACAAAGCGCAAGGCCCAGGCATGGAGCCATGGCGCATGTAGCAGGACTGCTGACAGGTGTGGGAAGGCACTGGAGGAAGAGAGCCTCCTCTTGTTGAAGGGCAGAGGTGAAGGGAGGAGGGGGACCAGGCCCTTGGTGGATATGAGGTCCTCATGAAAGCGCCGGACCATCAGTGTCAAAACAAAGCATGTGCGGCCACATCCGTGTTCTCAAAAAAAGGAGGTCTCAATGTTAAAAACCCTCAGATGGACTGGGAGTCTAACCTAAGTCTGCTGTTGTTCATAAAGGGGTGCCACTGTACCCCAGCACTTGCCATCGCAGAGAGTAGGACTCCTTGATCGCGCCCCACAAACACTGACAGCCTTGCAGCGTAGGTCAAGATTGCCTGACGCTCAACTTTGGGAAGTGACCTTCTCGAGGCGTCTCTTTCGTTCATTTGGCTGTAAAGTGTTCATGAGGACAAGAAAAGCCCATCCCAATCCATCGCTCACACACACCACTCCCGAGCACAGCGTGTGCCTGCAGCAGCAGTCACCTCAGGAGCGCAGCCATAACCGCCACCGCCCCACCCCCCATGAGAGGGGAGAGTTCCCGCTTCACAACCAGCCCTTCCCACTCATGCAAGAATGCATGCAGACGTTGCCAGAACAGATCCGATCCATACCTTGTAACACGCTCTGTATCACATAAAAACAACCCTCGACATGATCAATTTTACAAAGCAAGCGTGACACAGGCCGCGGTCCTTCCTTTAGTCCCCATTCGGCTTTTGACTTATTTGTGGTCAGTTATAATTAGATTGTCATTTTTGCCTTTTCTTCTGTGACTGATAAAGCGCTAAAAATCCTGGCCATGGTCCATGCGTACAATTGCTTATGGATTTTGCTCTTTTTCTTTTCTTTCCCACTCTTTCTTTTTCTTTTTTCTTTTTTCTTTTCTTTTTTTTTTTTAAACACATCTCACCATATGCGGGCCCAGCTGAGAGGCATGGTTCCGTACTCCTGGCATGCAGGAGAGTCACTGAGAGATATCATATGTTCTCCTGGCAAAAGTACAAAGTGCCTCTTGCTGTTTGATCTTCTGTCTCAAACTTAAATGCAAAATCTGATAATTGGGTCAGGCAGGAGAAGAAACCAAATGGCAAAGTATTTTTTTGTTTCCTTTCTTTTTCTTTTTCTTCTTCTCTTTCTCCTCGCTTCTCCCCACCCCTCCCTGTTCAACCTCTCTCTCTCTCTCTCTCTCTCTCTCTCTCTCTCTCTCTCTCTCTCTCTCTCTCTCTCTCTCTCTCTCTCCCCCCACCTCTCCATACATGCTGGAAACTATCAGTAGCCTCTCCTGTTAATTTCCCATTACAGTGAAATCAGTATTTGTCATATTAGCAGTCATGCCAGGGGACATTTGAGAGCAAAGGTCAAGATGGAAGCACATTTACTTGTTTTAGAAATAGTGTTTCTGCCTTTTTAGACTTGGGTTTGTTTAATGTAAAAGGAATCCATCTTTCCTTCCCTGGCTCAGGCCATTAAGCCGAGACAGGTTTGTACTTCAAAGGGCTCCAGCGGTAAATGGAAGCTACGCGTCTCCTCTCCCAGAAGGCCTGGAGTATGAAAAGTCTGACTTGGGCTGCTCTGCTGCTCAACAGTTTCTAAATGGAGGGAAGAGAACTTTTCGTTCTTGATTTCATCACTCCAAGACCTGTTTCAAAACTGCCCATGTGATTGCTATATTGTATGAACTCAAACGTGGCTTCCAAAAGCTTCAGGCGTTCCTCCCTCGCCTCTTCCGTGCAGACTGTAGCTCACGAGAGTCAAACTCTGTTAGCAACATATTTTCAAATCACAAAGGGCAGTCGCTCACCCCCCACTGGTCACCAAGGTTTTCTACACAACTGAGCCACATGTTCTTTTGGGACAGATGCTTCCCTAACTCTCCCAACAGCAGTGATAGAATGTTCTAGAAGCCCCAGGTACTTGGCAAGGGGATGACTAGGAACCAGGTGCCTAAATCACTCCTCGTGCCCACTCCATTATCAATATTGGCACCTGGATATGGAATAAGAGAATGTCCTGGGCAGTCATAGTCTTGAAAAGACAACAAAGAAGCCACTTGAGCCATAAGGTGAGAAAGGCCAACATGAGCAATGGATCTTATGGGTGACAGCAACTCCCCTGGTCAGTCTCTACACAAACAGCTTCCCAAATCACTGAGTTTTAGAGAGTCCTGTGCATATTTGGACTCAGTAGTGGCCACATCGAAGAATGTTGTTAAGCACAACCTGAATTTCTGAAAGTTCCCATCATACCTTGCAGTTTAACCCAAGGTGCTTTACAGACCTAATGTACCCTATGGTGAGATATGTTGCTTTAAAGGGATCCTGTGGCCAAAGCAGTTAAGTCTCATGGGACCTGCACGAAGCATGGAACTAACCCCTAGGAGGGCAAACCTGTATGTTGTCCTAGAACCACGGGAGTCTGTGACCTGTGTCCTGAGAGCGTGCTGATGCTTGGGGAGGTTGCAGGAAGTTGGATGTGGGGTACGGGGCTGGGAAGGAACCACGGCCACCCCACAAGTCAGTCATTGTTCTCCGTGTATGCCTAGCACAGGAGCAAGAAGGGGTGGAGGCAGAGACACATCTGTTGCTTCTGTAGAGAGTCCCCTCAGCACCCGCACTCAAGTGGCCCAAAGCAAGGTCTCATGTGTCACAGAAAAGATGACTGTGTGGTCCCATTGGTTGAAACTGCCTTGGGAACAAGTGGCCGTGATCCTCTTTAGACTACGTCATAGATCTGTCAGTCTTCAACTTACACTCCTTGTAGCCAAGGTAGAGGCGCCTACTAGGGCATCTCAGAGACTCCCTGGTCTCACAGCCATGGCTCGTCCAACCATTAATGTCACGCCATGTCTCATCACCGTAAGCTAACACTGTCACCTTTCACCACTACAGGGCTAGGATAGCCTTTTTGTCTTTAAGACAGCAGAAATGGCTCTGGGGCACCTTGGGCATGCCTAGAAAGAGTTCTGCTTTTGAGGACCTGTGACCAACTCTTTCCCTAACATGTCTTTCTGGCTATGGGACAATTGGGGCACTTGTCTGGATAATTGTCCTTACTGTGGTGTTTGTGAGGCCTTGCGTAGATGTCTGTAATGGGCGTGCTGGTCGTGTGTCACTGAAGCTAAAGTCTTGAGAGATGGGAGGACAAGCTCCGGACAGCTATTCCCTTCTCCCTTCCCCCGCCATGTGGCTTCTGGGAAGCCATTTAATTTTGGGGGGCTTGATTTCCACAATTGCTTACTGAGGGTATTTGAAAGTACCAGTCTCATAAAACTGTAAGTGTTAAACAAACTGATATATTAAATCCACTTAAAACGGTGCAGGGCGTTTTGTGAAACATCCATTATCTATTATTATCTACTGTCTTTAGATATTATTTTCCTGCTGCCATAGCTAACGGACTATGTTTGGGTGTAAGTCGAATTCCCACTCTTCCACTCTAAGCTGTGGTGGACTCAGGCAGATGAACCTCTAAGCCTTAGTTTCTGTAGCGATTAAACAGGACTCTGTCATTATGCAAGTGTGCCAATGAAATCAAAGACGTCAATTGCTTTGTCAGGACATTGTTCTGCTGAGAGCATCAGGGTTACACTGTGGGCCAGCTCCATGGTGGCCCCCCCGCGGGATGTGGCTAGTCCCTAGCCGTCCCTGTCCTGAGCAGGAATAGGGCTGGGAGCTATCAGCGCAACTTTTCCTGGCTGTCCGCCTTGATGTGAAATCCCCACCCCAGGCCCACTCCTCGGCCCTCCTAAGGTCCACACCCCCATGCCCACTCCCACTTCCAGAAGCTGTGGGATCCCGGAAGCTCCCGGAAGCAATGAGGATCTGGAAATGGTCTGGACACATAGAGCCCCATGCAGCATCCCGTGTGTGCGTGCGTGCGTGCGTGCGTGCGTGCATTCACTCTGTATCTCTGATTTTCATCTGATGAGCCCCACAACTGGTGAATATGACCACCAGGAATCCTAGGAAGGCAACAGGGGCTCCACTGAAAGTAAACAAGAGCATTCCATTCTTTATACAAATATCCAGAAGGACATTACATTTTTTTTTAAGTTTATTTTTCTTTTTTTTTTTTTTTTAAGTTTATTTTTCTTGCAGATGGGAATAGAAGAACATATCCTCCTCCGTTTCTTCCTTGCCTTTTCTTTTGTGGTGAACTTCATCCCTTCAGCTGCTTTTTGGTTAATGCACTTCTTCCCTGGGGGAGGTATCTAGGTGAAAATGGCACCTCAGGCCCAGTAAGACAAACAAGGAACCGGAGCCAGAGGCTGGGGACCTCAGAGGAGCACAGGAACACATCCGAGAGCTTTGATGGTTGATTCCTGCCTCTTCTGTTACTGCTTTCTGGAAGTGTATAAATGAAGTGTAGAATGCTGGCCTTAAGATAATGTATGTTTCGTGTCTATGAGATGTTGTGTACATGTGTGGGCGAGAGCATACATATGAGACAAGAGGCATGGGTATGTGGATCTGCACATATACATGGAAGAAGTTGTGTAAGTGTGTGTGTGTGTGTGTGTGCAAGAGAGAGTGCTACATGCACTCGCAAATATATATATGTATATGTAAGAGCATGTGTATGCTTCTGTTTATATCTGTATACATGTATGCACATTCATGAATTTAGGAACACTGCGTGAGTATGAGCACGCATGTGCGTGCATGTGTGTGCTGTGTGTGCCGAGATCTAGGTAGGCATTGCTGTTATGACCAGATGTTCTCTCCAAGAGGCCAGCAGAGAAGTGAAGCACTTTTATTCCAAGCACAGATGGGGAGGTGGAGGCTCAGAGAAGGGCCAGCCTCACCTGGTCACAAAGCTGGGGTCCATCAGAATGTGGGTGCCCTCCCACCAGGCACTTTTTCTTCACTCTTGTTGCTCTGTAAGATTCCACCGCCTCCGAGGTCAGTCAGTGATACACTCTCCGCGACCCCCGCCCCCACCCCCGGGTCTTCCATTCTTTTCTGGATCTTCAACACCTGTCCTGGGGGTCATACAAGTTGGTCTAGAGGGTGTCTGCCATCCTGCTTAATTCCTCAGTGCCTTCTACACCGTAGATCATGGGACCTTGCTACAGCATCCATCCATCTAACTTTCTGAGAAAGACGGCTTCAAGTGGGCTAGCATAGGAATCACAGGTGGGGCCACTCGGTTGAGTTGGCTTTTGGTCTTTTTGGTTAGCACATAACTCCAACTGTTCTCAGTTGACCACAGTCACAGAGCAGTGGCCTGGAGTCTAGGGAAGCCTGGGTGAGCTTGTGGAAATCGAGCAGCAGGCTCCTGCCTTTGCAAGCTGTTTGCTGGGCATCCCTTCCATGTTACAGAGATCAGCCACAACAAGGCCATGGGCCATGGAGCCCAGCATCAGCCTCCCAAAGGCTCTGTAACGGGGGCCTACTGTTTGACAGCGTGTTAGGATGACCTCGGAGTATTTAAACCACACTGAGATCCAAGTGCTGCCGAGCACCACAGCTGCGTCTCCCCTGTTTGCTGTAGGCTCTCTTACAGGACAGTGGTGCTGGCGTGTGTTTGTCTGGCTCAGTGCAGGATCTGTATCCACATTGTATCCCTGTTGCTGAACTTTCAAGGTTCTTAGAAGCCTGGCACTGCTGAGGCAGGAAGAGGATGGCTGTAGGGCAAGTCCCTGAGAGCTTTCAAAGAAATATCGCGTTGGCTGTCCTAGTCACTTCTTACAAAACAGTGGAGTGAGAATTTAGGTTTGTGCCTGAGTAAGTGTTAGATTACACCACCCATGAGTGGACCACACAGCCAAGACACTCTGGCTTCAACCTTTTAGACCCAAGCATGAAATGTTGCCATGAAGTGGTAAGGAGGGAACCATCCACACAACAATAGCATCAGTTGTCAAGATACCCCCAAACTTTAGAAGAAGGTGGTGGAAAAACCACTTTCTTATGATTCCAAATCTCTACAGCTTGTTTTCTTACTGATGGCCTGATGCTGTGGGCTTTCATGTCTGTCAGAAGTGGTAAGTTAACCGTGGAACTAATTGTAGACAAACCCATTTTGTGTTGACCAAATACATGGTCCCATTTGAGTTCTCAGCAAACTCTTAAGTTGCAAAGGAAGCTTGGTCCCCTTTTTGCCTTTGGCTAAACATGGTCTCGGTTTTTAAAAAAATGTTTAGTGGAAGCAAAAAAAAACACCAAAGTGCAGTGAATTTACAAGACATCAAAAAAATCTATAAATTTAGAAACACAAATAGAAGTTCCATTAAAATGGAAAAGAGCTTTGTAGCTCAGAAGAGTGCAGGTGGGGAGTAGCAAGGCTGCACAGCTCAGAAACTAAGTCCCGAAGGGAGGGGTCACCCCTGAGAGCAGATAGACATGCCCCCCACCCCGCTTCTCACAGAAGGCTCTCCTAGAAAGGAGTACCACCTATGGCTAACATCATTCCTCACTTTAGAAACCAGAATAACAGGCTGAGTGGCGGGCAGATGTGTCACTCTTAGCTGTCCCTCATTGTCCTGCAGTCACTTGCCTCTGTCTCTCAGTGCAGTAGTTTGTGAGAGTCATAGGGTCCTCACAGCTTCCCAGGCACCGAAGTTCCATGAATGAGCCTCGCTAGACTTCAAAGTCAGCTGTGGAGCATGAGCCCCAGACCATGCGTGCATCATAATGCATCACGCTCTCAAACCCAGACCATGCGTGCATCATAATGCATCACGCTCTCAAGCGCTGAGCCAAGACATTTGTGGATTTTATGAATATCCTTGATTAGAAAGCTTGCTAGGGTCTGGGGAGATAGTTCCAGTGACAAAGTGCTGCCGGGCAAGCATGAGGTTCTGAGTTGGATCCTCAAGAACCCATAGTTTAAAAAATCTAAGCTCCTCAGAGTGTGTCCCCTAACTCCAGTGCTGGGGTCCAAGGGAAGGGCAATTCCTGGGGCTTGATCCCTAGCCAGTTTTAAATTCAATGGGAGATCCTATACTCAGTGTGGACCTCTGGCCACCAAGCTCACACATATGGACACATCATACACACACACAAATACATACAGAAAGTGTTAGGTTTTGTTAAAGTTAAGTCACAAGTAACCATGCTTGTGGCTTCTTACACTGTCTGATATTTTATCTTCACAGTCAACGACTAAGGCCATGAAGGAGTTAGTTGATGAATCTTTCCTAGCTCGGAGGACTCCTCCACAGGTCAAGTCCCTCCGCCTTGCATTGTCGCATACCCCAACCCCAAGACATTGGTTAGACCCCTTGTTTGCTTGGCTTTCTCTCCTGCACTCCCAACAGCCTTTGCGAATGCTGTGCTGCCGCCCATGCTGTCAGCTAGTGTGATCATAAATAGCCCCATAAGTAATTCTAGAGGTAAATATTCGACACGGTTTTCCACGATATATGCCAGTCATCTTCTTGCAGGGTAGTGGCCAAGCATGAGAGAGCTCCATGGATTCTTGAGACAGCGAAGATCTCAAAAGGTTGTTGGTCATAATCCTACATTAACCATAGCTACCCTCCAGCTGCTTATGTAACACAAGCTGAAATTATAGCCAAGAGCTTTCTTGCGTTGCCCGCTCCCACTTCTTTCTGATCATATCAGAGACTCGGGCTTTGCTCACCTCGATGCTCTGTCATATTCAAAGACCCCTGTGCTGGCCTGGACCCGGATGACAGGAGAGAAAGTACAGGGAAGGCTTGGGGACCAGGGCAGAATGAGACCGCCCCCCTATTTCTCTCATATGTCTATGGCTAGGGTTGGTCACGGCTCAGCTTCTGAGGTTCCTATCCATTTCCTGTCAGGAAAGTCAGGAAGAGGACTGACTTCACACATGATTCTTTCTCTGCCACACACAGAAAGCTCCGCTCCTCAGGATACCCAGAGACTATCCTGAGCCCTCTTTCGCAGCCCACTCCTGATGCTGCTGCTGGACCTCCAGCTGTGTGGCTGAGTCCTGTTCTTCTGAGTCTCTGTCTGGACCTCAGGACCCATTTCCACATCTGCCTTGCTCTACATCTTTACACTTACTCACCTCCTTGTGAGGTTGGCATCCATGGCCCAGCTTCCTAGCAGACCACCACCACCCCCATTTTTAACCAGGTCCTCCTCCTACATCACCTGGCCCTCCCCTCTCTGTTCCCTGAGGCCCAGATTCCAGGTGACCCCTTCCGTGCTTGACACTGGTTGCTGCTTGCACCCTCTCCAGTCCCCGACGCTCTCCCTCAGCAAGGAGTAGACACTTTCCCAGAAGGCCTTGCGCTGACGCCTATGACCTGCCATGGGATACTGCTCAAGCGCTTTCTACTTCTGCTTCTGTCTTTAGCTCCAGACTGAATGGGACCCTCAGACTGTGCCTAGGTTACTTCTCTTGCTTTGAGGAAACACTTGGCCCGAGCAATTTAAGGAGAAAAGGGGTTTACTTAAGTTTCTGGAATGAGGGTACAGTTCATTGTGACAGGGAAATCGTGGCCGTGGAAGTGTGAGGCAGCTGGTGACATTGGCCCCTCAGTCAAGAGGCAGTGAGAAAGGAATGCAAGTGCTCACAGGGATGACGAGTGCATTGCAGAGGCTGTATGGCTGGCAACATCTCCCATACAAGGTGTATGTGCTTTCCTTTGTCCTTGACAGAGCCCCGTAGAGCCCCAGTTCAGAAAGGCATGTGTCTTCAGGGCCTTCTTTGGTAGAAGACGTATTTGACTTGAGAGGGACTTTCCATTTTACCAGCGGCCTTTGGAAAGCTGGGAGGCTTGACTCTTGCACCGTCCACTGGTGCCGTGAATGGAAGGAGTTTTACTACTGAAATGGACACCCTCTCTATCATCTCTTGAGTGCTGCCATAAAATGAGGCACCTACTCTGAACGAGCCAATGGCCAGTTCCAGCACAAGCTTAATGACCCCAGAACACCCCAAAAAGGTTAGAGATGGCCAGGATAAGAGAGCTTGGGTTTGTAAAAATCATCAAATGGCCAGAGGAGGGAAGCCTCATCCTAGGACCCACGCAAGGAGCCAACATCTGTGATCACAATGGGCATCAAGAGCATATGATTAGTCCAAAGGTCCCCAATTAGCACACTACTACTCTGTTACCATAATAGAGATGGAGGAAGGTGATGGATGTTCCCGAGAATGGGCCCTCCTCAGGTACCTACTACCCAGAATCCCATTGGTGCTTAAGAATACAGGTCTCCAGAGAAGCCTCCTTCAGTTTTCCTCCTTCAACTCAAGGTACCATGACTCTCCCCAGTGACGATACTGTGTCCTCAAATTTCACAAGCCACCTTGGCTCTTGGCCTCCTGTCACAAGCCTTTATATTTCCTGCCTGTTTGTCCCTAGTTTTCCAAGGAGGTGTGTGAGGTTTTATACTGATAATTATTGTACTTAGTGCCCCATAATGCTTTTCATCTTCAAAGCAGTCAGCGAATATTACCAAACACTCATAACAATTTCAGTGGCCATGTCAGCACTTCTCTCCCCATCTGCACATTGTGAGGGACTGAAGTGAGACAACGCAGGACACAGGTCAGGACAGGCACCATGACACCAAGCTCAGAGGCTGGGAGGCAGCTTCTGTCTCCTGTCAGCTTTCCCTGACATCAGATTAACTCCTCTCATAAAATACCAGCCTTCAAACAAGAACAGTATGACGCCTGTCCCGGTGGTACCGTCTGTGTTTGGGATCCCAGGATCCAGCCACATGGAAATAGTTTATTTTTAAGTTTACTCTTCACAGCAAGCCTGGTGGGCAAATTCAAGGCTGAGGGGGGAAAGAGCAAGGTTACCTCACAAATGGAAGTAATTTTGTAAGCTTGGAGGACTGAGCTATATGGTGCAGCGATATTCAGTACTGCCGTAGCGCTGCGTATATGAGCCTAGGAGTAAGGGGAGGCAAGGAAAGTAATGTCAAGGTTCCAGCAACTCAAACCTGCTGTGCTGGGGATCCCCAGGCTAGGAGAGCCACAGTCCTCGAGGGAGGAAGCGACGACAAAACTCTTACAACATTGAATGAAACAATGTTTCATGTCACAGCAAGTGGCATGAAAACAGCACTTGCTGAGAAATTTGGTTGGCCAAATGGACTGGCCAAGAATCTAATACTGTGTAGACAGAGACAGCCCCGTGGCTATGTGGCCACTCTGTGGCTGTAGTGTGCCCACTCTGTGGCCACATCTTTCTGTGTGCTCAGATTTACAGATGGCATTGGCAAGACCCACAAAACTCAAAACGTCACAAGAACAACTCCAACAGAAACTGGCCATTTTTCTGTTACTTATGACTCCATCCTTCGGCTAATCCTTCAAATGCAAACATCTTCGATTTTATTCTGAAGCCCCGTTAATTGTCATTGTCCTAACCGTGACTGCTCGTCTGCTCGGAGTGGGATGAAGTGCCTGGCCCTCTCCCTGCAGAGGGACGTGAGCCCTTCGCCTGGGCACACAGCTGCAGCCTGAGCTTGCTCATCCCGACCCTCAGACCCTCAATGCTTACTTTGGGGCTTAACACTCCCCAAACCCACATTGTATCCTCTAACCTCCCTGCTAAAAAAAAAAAATATGAATTTTGCTGAATTTTGTTCTGGAAACACGAACCACATACAAACGTGCTGTTTTGTCTTGACTCTTAGTTGCCCTTATTTTTCTTTTTTAACCACTTTCGCTTGCATCTCCGAGAAGGGGAAAGTATGTTAGCTGAACTAAAAAGCAATTTGAGTCAAACTTGTCCTGACAGTTAACCTGGTTGTAGTACAGTTGACTGCTTGTCTGCTCCAGAGAAGCAGCTGCACGCCCCCTCGCAGTTCCTTAATGCAATGACTTGATTAGATTGAGGCATTTCATTTCCTAACCACTACAGGAATAAGCAATATAGCCGTCGATATTTCCAGCAGAGCTCCAGGCACCGTGTTCGCCTCCAGCCACACCTTCACTCGTTCATGAACACATTTCCATCACTGTATGAAAATTCACCTTCTTTCCTGAAGCCTAGGAGTCTTGAGGGGGTTCTGACACTGGGGAAGGGACCTCCTTTGTCTGTCTTCAGGATGGTTGGCCACTGAATGCACTAGGCGTGACAGTGATGCTCCTCAACTTCCTCTTGGGGTTGAAGCAGGCTCCGTTCAGCATGGCTTCCTTCTTGTCTCTCCTATAGTCTAAGAGAATGAAGATGTCCCCCTCTTTCTCCTTTCCTGTGCTTGCCCCCCTTTTCTGAGTAAATGGACATCTGTATCACTGTGTTCTCTAGAGACAGAAATACTTGCTCTCATTTATTGATCATGAACCCCAATACCCCATTCATAGGATGTCACGCACATACCCTCTGCCCTTTAGATTGGTCTCTCAGAAAACTTGTGAGCATGGGGGTCACCTGTGGAGCTTGTTTAAAAAAAAAAAAAAAAACAGAGTTGTAGACAGGGAGATAATTCAGTCAGTAAAGTGCCTGTCACCCAAGCACTGGGACCTGAGTTTGATTGACAGCACTTAAAAGCACAGCCGGTTGTGTAGAGCATACTTGGGATCGCAGTGTGTGGAGGCAGAGGCAGGTCTCTGAGGCTCAGTGACCAGCTGGCCTAGCCTAATCTGAGAGGCCCAGGCCACAGGGAGGCCTCGTCTCAGGAGATGAGGTAGACAGCTCCTGGCATTGACCCGTGTGTACACGTGTGCACATGCACACACACATATGCACAGGTGCACATGGAAACACACTCCCACATGCACGTGTACACAATCAATTTACTTGTTTACTTATTCCTTAGTGCAGACTTGTGTCCCCTTGGCCATTTCATAAGTCCCTGTGTTCAGGATCTCCTGGCTGGACACGCAGTGCTTTGCATTGACAGACCTTAGCAGTATAGGTGTCATGTCTAACATGAGCAGTCTGTGCATTGCTCATTTCCAAAGCCATTGTCCTGTCAAGGAGATAAAGCCATAATTCCCATCATATAGATAGAAACTGGCCTCTAGTTGCTTAGGAAATTTGCCCAAACTCACTCGGAAATCAAAAGGAAGCTGTTACAATGCCAACACCAAGTCCCAGGCTCCTAATCACAGAGGCACCTCTCACCTTATAAGAGATTAATACAAGTTCTTCTTGCCAGAGCAAACTATCAGAATCAGTGTTGAATACCACCTGCCCTACAGTAATTCCCATGTTTCAGTCTACACAGCCGAGTCTTGTTGCTTTCACAGAAAGACTCATGCTTTGAGAGCAAGCCTTCTACCAGAACCCTCCGGCCAGTGACTGTGCACCCTAAGCTGCTTTCTCTTTGCTGCTGTGACATCTGAAGTGCCAAGGCTAATGTTGCCACAGTGGAGAGGCAGGATTGGGTGTGACCACACAGAACACTTCTCGGACTCAGCCTGGAAGGAGTGAGGGCTGTGGTCAGCTTGGAAACGGGTTGCATTAGCCTCTGGTGTGGGGCCTCTCTCTTCAGCTCCTCTCTTGTTCCCTGCCCCTATGCCATCTGCAGTAAGAATCAACTCCAGCTTAGTCCCTATAATGCAGTGGTTCTCAGCCTGGGGATGAGGTGAGGGGATCAAATGGTCCTTTCAAACAAGAGTCGCACGTCTTGCATATCAGATATTTTTATTACTATTCATAACCGGTTATGAAGTAGCAACAACAGAACTGTACGGCTTGGGGGTTAGCACAACATGAGGAGCGGCATTAGCGGGTCACCGCAGTAGGAAGGTTGAGAACCCGCTGCTACAATGGACCAACCAGCAAATGCCTCCTGCCCTAGACTATAACAGAATTGTTCCACAGACGGCGGGAGGTCCCCAGCCCCCACCCAGCGTTCCCTTCTCCTTCTACTTGAGCCAAAGAAAGCTTTCTAACCTGGGCCTGAAAACATGAAACTAAGTTCTATAAAAAGCCATCTCTACCCAGTTATGGCCAAACACATAAGTATAAAGCGATACCTTCTGTGGTTTAAAACATCACCACTTAGGTGATGTGCTCAGAGTGAGCTGACAGATGGTATCCCAAAGGGCCCACGCTGACTGGCCGTGCGTTTCACATCAGGTCACACAGGGCAAGGTGCAGGCCTCATGGTGGGTCAGCACTTGCTGAAGACACCAAGGAAGTCACCTCAGCACACCAGTGCCGCCTGTCACCACAGGTCCTCGGCTGCTGATGCTTAACTTCCTGCTACCCACGCTTTTCCTATTGGGCTTTCCTGGTCCCCTTCCTGTCCCCCCCCCAACTTATCACTTCCTCTTATCGAAATTAACTTTACCTTTTTTCCTGAAATGTTCTCTGTTCAGATTATATTTCCCATAGATCAAATCATATTCAGACCCAACTAGTAAGCTTTCTGTTTGTCTTTTCTGAGACCCATACATGGGTTTTGCTTGACTTTCCTGCCCCATTGGCTAGAGGCTGCATTCAGACACCAGAAGAAAATAGGAGCTGAGTTAAGATCAAATTTTTTTCCCCACAGGGTAGAGCCAGGTAGCACCAGTCTTGTCCCCTACTCTGTCACCAGGGACCTAGGTGCCTTCTACCTCCCATTTGTATCAACCTTAGCACTTACATTCGCAAAGATCCTCCATGGCTCAAGATGGCTGCTGGGTCTCCAGATATCAAGTCTATATAAAAGCCAGGCATAAGGGGAAAGAACATTCAGGACATGGTCACATGACTTCCTGGCTATAAGGAAATATGGGAAATGATTTATTTTCCGCCTAAGTAGTGTTTTCCTCAATAAAAATTGGCTCTCTGGTTTTTGTTTATTTGGTTGGTTGTTTGGTTGGTTTAGTTTAGTTTGGTTGAGGTTTTTTTTGGGGGGTTTGGGTTTTTGAAACAGGGTTCCTCTGTGTAGACCAGGCTGGTCTCCAACTCACAGAGATCCACCTGCCTCTGCCTCCTGAGTGCTGGTATTACAGGTGTGTGCCATCATGCCCGGCTGGCACTCTGTTTTTAAGAAAGAAGGGCAAATACTGGACGTTTTATATCATGTAGAATTCATATAAAACAGCCACTCCTCAAGCTCAGTGAATTGAATGAAATTCAGTTGAACAGCATAATAAAGCTGTAGTATGTCTTTTTTTTTTTTACACCTGTATGAACATCCAAGTCACTCATTCATTCATCCACCTGAGTCACCCATTCAACCACCTGAGTCATCCATTCAGCCAGCCTGCAGCCAAGGCTTCGTGCCTTTCAGATTTTTTGCAGTGCCAGAGACAGTTAGTTGCCTTGGTGAGAAGAAGGTGCCGGCTAGAGGAGATGGCAGAGAGGTGCAAACCGAAGACTGAGGTATCCAACCATGGCCTCCATGACTTGGCTCTGATTGTATGGGGCCTTGATTCTGGGGCCTCCAATCTGGAACTGGAGATAAAATACCTGCCTCACAATGTGAGGAAGTAGTTGACATGGAAGGCAGGTAGTGACCCAGTGCCTGCAGAAAACAGTAACTGCTCAGACAGGAGCTGGCCAGTCACGGCTCTTTGGACACATTAAACCTTCAAACCTCAGTTTCATTTTATCTAAAATGAAGACATCATTTTTTGCTTACTACTATGATTAAATGACATGACTAAGAGAACTGAATTCACAAAGCAATTGTAAACCAGCAAGGACTCCACTCCATCAGATAGCGTGAACTGGCTCTCCAGTCCATGACACGTATCACTACATGTGAATAAGAAAGATGCTGGGCATGGTGGCATGCCCCTTAACCCCAGCACTCAGGGGCAAAACCAGGTGGGTCTTTGCATGTTTGAGGCTAAGTTGGTCTAATATGAGTTCCAGGGCAGCCAATGTTACCACATAGTGAGGCCCTGCTTCAAGTAAGTGAATACATTCTTGATGATAGATAGATAGATAGATAGATAGATAGATAGATAGATAGATAGATACATAGATAGATACATAGATAGATACATAGATAGATACATAGATAGATAGATGATAGATAAAGAGCTATAGATGATTGATGATTGATAGATACATATAGATAGATGGTAGATATGATAGATAGAGCTAGACAGATAATAGATGATAGATATAGATGGTTGTTAGATAGATAGATGGAAGGACAGATAGATATATAGACAGACAGACAGACAGACATGTAAGTACCAAGTGACTCCAAGTTGATATCCTAGGGACCCTGCATGGTGGCAAGGCAAGTCTAAACTTTTTTTTAAAGTGTCCTCCTGTTTATTGAAGAACAGTGTGTCATAAAGATGAAATTCTATTCAGCATCTCAAATATAAGCTACAGGACGACTTTGGTGACATTCTTCCTCTTGCTGCTTTTGTGAGTCCTGACAAAAAGGCTTCAAAATCTCTGGGCCACTTCTGAGACCTGTCCCCATTGGCAGAAGGAGGCAGAATCCCCACCCGTAGGCCTTGCACATAGCCCTTACCTTGTCACGTGACTTCCAGGAGCTGTCCACAGATTGCTTCTGATGTCTTTCCTAACTAAGGAGCCTCCCAGGGGCTCCTGAGCACAGAGCAGCATCAGCACCGATCCCAGGAAGGTCAGTGGCTGACTTAGCCTCCAAGCTTGAATTTCCTTCCTGGGGATGCTGTAGATGCTAGTGCTGTCCCTAGAGTCCACTGGAAGCAGGCTGTAAGGTAGACACGGGGGGCTAGGACGGGAGGTCTTGGGGGACTACTGATGTTCTCTGAAATGCCACTAAATCATCCCATACTTACATACACAATCAACTGCCACTAAAATACTTCCTTGTAAGGGATTGAAAGGTTTTGGCTTAGAAGATATTCTTGTTAATTATATCTTAGATGCACAGAACAAAGTCACTTTCCAGTATTTCCTTGATACAGTTTCATAATTTGTATCTTCTGTTTATCATACCATTTGAAAAATAAAATCCCAGTTATGAATACTAAATAAAAAACTGAATATGGATTATGAGTATTGGACAATCTTTGGAACATACAGCTATAAGACCTGAGGCAGTCACTTAACTTTGTATTACTCTGTCTGCTGCGTAAACTGAGAGGCCCAGACACATAATAATAATGTTTGTTTAGCTCTAGACACTTTTGAAAGACCCAGCGCAGTCACGTCATTTTGTTTGCTAAAAGATCTTTAAGGGCCCACAATAGAACAAAATCCTATGATCCCATGAGGTCAGCTCAACAGAGCTTTTGCAATTCTAAGCACAAGATGCCATCTGTGGCTTCGTCACCCACATCAGAGGGACACCCGACTAGGTCTAGGGGTGATGTGCGGCCCTGGAAGGGGGGCCTGGGATATTATTCATCCCTGTGCCCTCAGGGCCTAGTTCTTTGCTTGCCAAGAGATAT
>OU015745.1:139762675-139781119 GCA_907169655.1 Acomys percivali | reverse complement strand
CTTAGCTAAGAGATTCTGGTCCCCTTGGCTAAGCATCTTAGCTGAGAGATTCTGGTCCCCTTGGCTAAGCATCCTAACTGAGAGATTCTGGTCCTCTTGGCTAAGCATCCTACCTGAGAGATTCTGGTCCCCTTGGCTAAGCATCCTTTGTTGGTCAACTGGACATTTTACTCAGCAAATATAAAGTGAAGATATAGATGGTACCAAGGAATAAGCCGGACATGTTCTCTGGGCCTTATAGTCTAGTAAAACATTCACAAGTGTGTCTCGGCCTCAAGACAAATAAATAAATAACAGAACTTATGTCTACATATCCCATGCTAAGGCCGCATTAGTGTGGGGTGGTAGGATGAATAATTTCAAGGGAAAAAAAGGAAGAGAGCAAACTATTAAGAGGGCCATGGCTGAGCTAGCCATGACCTACAAAGTCATGGCCTACAACAAACCCGCTTGAGCACTTAACATCTCAAGACATCCTAAGAGGCTCTGTGAATCTCATGTACCTTAGAGACTGCTGAATTTCTGGATCCTTCTGTTTGCTGTTTGCCATGGATTCAAAACCCACTTGGCAGGGCAACCTCTCCGCCCTCAGGCTGTTATCCAGCACCCCCAGACAGCCACTTCTGCAACCTACCCAAGGGAGCACATGTGTTTCTGAGTCCTCATTTCACATGGGGAAAGTCATTAATGTGCACTGGTGATAGCAGTGGTGGCATATGAACTAGTCCATTAGGCCGAGAAGTTCACCTCTGTGAACTACATGCCCAGCCAAATCAGAGACTAAAGCAAGACATGCTTGCAGTCAAGACTCATCTTTACCCAAAAGAAGAGCGTAGATCTTAAAGTGTTTTTCCACTTGAAACTCGGGATACAGCAAACATTGTGAAACAACAGCTTGTTCCTTTTCTAGTGCTAAGCCTTAATGAGTACAACTTACCAGAAGCCACAACACACTCATGCACATACACAAGCACACACATACACGCATGCACACACACACATACATACATGCATATACACATACACACATGCACACACACACACACATACACACATGCACACACACACACACATACACACATGCACACACACCGAAACTTGATTAAGAACTGAGAGCAACCCACCACTCATAACATGTTAGATCCTGAGTTCATCAGTGGTGACCTAAAAATACTAGAAACTCTGAGTCAGAGAAAATAAAATGCAAATGGCCTGAGAACACCACATCCTAGCCCTAGATGCAGTCTGACCCAGTTACACGCATGTTCAGAAGCTCTGGCTCCTACGAGCAGGGCTGTGGATGACCTGTGCCATCCCCTGCACACAGGACAGCTCTGTAGAAGACATCAGAGGCTGCCAAAGATGCTTAGCTCTCAATAGCTGCCAGGAGACGTTCCCAATTGCTGATGATGTTACAAGGTAACAGTCACTCCTCAGGCCTCTTCCTTCAGTTAGTTTCTGCTTAAAGTCAAGGGCTTTGGTTGAACATATACCACTCACTGTGTGCTTGTCCACAGGGGTGTGTGTGTGTGTGTGTGTGTGTGTGTGTGTGTGTGTATGAGGTGCACATGTACACACATGTGTTTTGAAGCCAGAGGTTGATGTTGGTTGTCTCCCTCAATCACTCTCCACTTTATTTTTGAGGCAGGGTCTCTCTCTGAACTGGAGCTGGCTGGCTCAGCTCTCCTGGCTGCCCAGTGTGCTCTAACGATCATCCTACCTCGACCTCCCCGACCCTTAGATTTCAGACGTGCACCAGGCTTTGTGAGCCCATGTGCTCATACTTGGATGACGAGGGCTCTACCCACCAAGCCGTCTCCCCAGGCCTCTGGCTGTTTTCTTATACCAATTCTTTCGGCACTCCTTCAAGTGCATGCAATAATCATCGATTATTAACATCTGTGTCCGTGGGAGAAATAGAAGCGAGAGCCTAAAAGAGGCCACGGAGGCCACGGAGGCCACGAGGAGAGATGTAACTAGGACTAGGAGTGGGTGGCTTCCTGGTCCAAGAAGTAGGGGTTAAAAGCAGGCATGAGAGGCAGGGATGAGGGAAATAGGTAAGCAGATACTGTGGTTGGGATCTGGGGGACACACGTGACTTTGTCTCCAGCATGGCACTAGTGGGAATTGGTGAAACCCTGAAGATGTCGGGGTCTGGTGGGAAGTTTTAGGGTACTCCCTCAAAGGAGACTCTGGTGGCTCGGTCTGGTCCTCTGTGTTATTTTGCACCTGGCCACAAGATAGCAGGCTCCCTCTGCCACACACCCCCGCCATGATAAACGTGTCCTGCCATAGAGTCCGAATCAGCAGGGCCACTGACTTGGGGCTAAAACCTCTAGAACTGGGAACCAAAACAGACCTTTCTCTTTCTAAGTGGACTGTCCAGATTTGTTACAGTAATGAAAAAGTGACCACTATGACAGGAAAGGAGTATAGATAATTCAAGGAGTGAGAGAGTGTCCTCCATGGCACAGCCAGTTAGCAAAAATAGCAGCAGGGGGTGTGCTGTTTGGGGGCTGGAACTCTTAGCTGTGTGCGGCAGTGTGGCGAAGTGAGACAGGAATAAAACTGGTAGGAAGAGGGAGTTGACGCTGAATCCCAGTCCTGATACTGAATTAGGAGCCATTTCTGTGAGCTTTAACTTCCGTTTCGGTCTAATAGAATATCTGTATCAGTACCCGACATAAAAGAGCCATGAAGGCCGGCTGACACACTGCGCTCTGAGTATCCCTGAAGAGAGCGCTCAGTGAAGGCAGTTGTTCTTCATGGGGGAGGCTGCTGGATGGGCTTCCGAATTCGTGTTGCTATGTGGACATCAGTGTTCATGAACTGGTTGCTTTGGGGGAGAGACCTACAACCCAGCAACACTCAGATATCATGTTTGGAAAAGACCAGAGAGCTCTCTCGCCAGTGCACAGCATCCTGGAGGCTCCACGCAACGCTCATGTCTAAAATAAAAACTGTCCTATTTTCATCCAAACCAGTTCTTCCTCTTCAACCTCATACATGCACTGATTCGCATCATAGCCCTCGGTATTTTCATGATGTCTGAGGTGTAATTGTCACTTTATGGAGAGACAGATGAAAAGAATAAGAAAATCATAAGTTAATACCAACCCACTTTTAAAATACACATGCCCGCACACCCTCTCAGCCAGCCTCTTGGCAGTGCCTCTGCCCTCTGTCTGCCATTGCTTTGGCTATGCTCACACGTCGGCTTTCCTTACATATACGGACAGCTGGTTTCCAACAGGGTTAAATCTGTTGGCATTGCTGGCATGTTTGCATCTCATCCAGAGTACTCTCCACTGTTTAAAGAGTTCAATAAAAACTTCCAAGGCTCTCTTTTAAAGTGAATTCAGCTATCTTGGGCTTTCCTACACCCCCACTGTCCCTTCTGCGTGTTTAGGCATTTAAAGATTGGGGCCATTATAGACAAAGCCACATCTTCCCCGCATGCCTACTACAGACATTAATAATTGACCAGGACTCTCCTTTTTCTGCTGTGCTAACCTAAGATCTCAGGGTCTTCTTCTTGGACAGTACAAATCACCCAGAGGTGCCACTCAGGTGCCCCTTATTGGCCATCCCAACTCTAGGCATCTTGGCAGGAAAAAGTAGGCAGCATCAAACTTGGGTCTAGACTGTCTGTTTACTGTCACTATTGAGTTTGGGGTGAGGAAGACTTGTCGACTAGCTCATCTTCAAATGTAAACACTCCTTAACAAAGCTAGACACTGGCTCCCAGACACTTAGAAAAATAATAATATTATTGAAGCGATCTTAAAAGAGTGAGTCACCTCAGCACAGGTGTGACGATGGCAGCGGCCGAGCACTGTAAACTTCCTGCTATGCACTCACCAGGTCCCACGCACCAAGAACCACACAGGACAGTGCAAAGGTGTATTATATACCCCCCTGCTGTACTCGAGTGCAAATGTCCAGATGGTGACAGCGATGGGGCTGCCGCCGCCGATTCTCTGCAGCTTTTTTCATGAGCTCTGAGCCTGCTTGGAGAGCGGCTAGAACGTGGAGCGTGTCACCTTTGCAGGGTCAGCCAGGAAACTTCAGGCACGCACTAGGGAGCAGGACTGTCCTCAAAGCCAAGAAAAAGATAAGTGTGGCCGTGCAATTACACGAATACTTTTAAATGTGGCTCAGTTGTGAACTTTTTTTTCTTCTCGAAGCTCAACATACCAAGCGATTGGATCATATAACAGATTACATTGATTATTATTTATCCTTAAGGTCGTATCATTTATCCTTAAACAGAGAACTGTGCCTTAGGCTTGTCCGGTGCCTTTCACAATGATTAGCAGTAAAGCTCCAGGGTTTCTCAGGGTAACAACAATTCAAATATATACATGGCACCTCTCAGAGCTCTAAAGAACACACGACAAGGGTGTGTGTGTGTGTGTGTGTGTGTGTGTGTGTGTGTGTGTGTGTGTAGGGAAGGCCTGAGAAAATGGTGATGGAAGAGACTTCAGTAAGAAATATTAAAATAGAATTCCCTTAAGGAGATCATGGTTCTCAGCTTTATCTCTTGAGGAATTGACATTTTGTTCCTCGTTTTAATTAAATGGATCATCTACAGAATACGTTCTTTGAACTGTGTTTTGTTTTTAATTATGTGGGTGGGTAGGAAGTGTGTGCAAGTAAGTGCAGGTGCCTGTGGAGGCCAGAGGTGCTGGCTCCCCGGAGCAGGTGTGTAGACTGCTGTGAGCTGTTGCATGGAGATGCTGACAACCAAACTCAGATCCTCTGCAAGAGGTTCATAAGTGGATGCTCTTAACTGCGGAGGCATCACACCGGTCCTGAGACTATTACTCAGTGTTGTTTACTCATTGGTTTATTACCAAAAACCTGTGTTATTCTGTCCACTAGGTCTCAGTGTTCATAAAAATGTATTTTTCTCGAAGCCCTGATGTGGGCTCCTTGAGCACCATGAAACTCTATGGCAAAGCCCATTAAATGTCAAGAACTTGAGAGTCTCTCCTGGCCAAGAAGGGTGGAGCCATCAGTCTCCCTGAAACCCCCTTTCCCTTTAGATCTGTACTCATGACCCCTGAAGTGTTTCTGAAGATGTCACTTCTGTAAGTTCAAATTGCCTGGGTGAGTCTATTCCCAGGAACAGCCCTGGGCCCTGCTTTGTGCTCCCCTGAAATGATTCACCCCTGGAGTGTCGCCATGGGCACATTTTACAAAGAAACCCCTAACCGAATGCATTGTGACAGACAGCCTGCTAAGGTAAGGCTCAGAACTTGGTCTTTCACTAAGGCTAAGGCTCTCACCTTTTGCTTTTGGGTAGCAACTTTCTCCTAGCCCCTCTGTGGCAGGGATGCAGGACTGGGTAGAGATGCTTCCTGTGGCTTCAGGGACTCAGGGAAGAAGGTGGAGAGTTCTAAACAGGGATTGTTTACATGAAATCCCTAAGAGAGCTAGAGAAATAAACACACAACACTGGGGCCCCTTCTGATACCTAGAACCTATCGAAGCTCTGCCTGTCCCCTTTAGTTGACCTGGCCATGAGGTGGAAGTCGTCGCCATGGGGAAATGATTAGGACCCTCTTCCCTAGGCTCTAGAGAGGACACTGCTTCCCTGACGTGGACATCAGGTTTGTGCAGGATCCAGCCACAAACAAACAGCTTAAAAACAAATTAATTTAGCTTCATCCTTTCAGAGACTAGCGGCAACTTAGAAGGACTAGAACAAGGATGTTTTACTTAATTTCTATTAGCAGTGTTGTTATCTAGTGTTTATTGGAGCCATGTTAAAAAGCTAGAACTCAGCCAGGTGTAGTGGTGCCGGGCTTTAATCTCTAGCACTTGGGAAGCAGAGGCAGGTGCATCTCTGCGTTTGAGGCCAGCCTGGTCTACAGATTGAGTTCCAGGGCAGCCAAGGCTAACACATAGAAACCCAGTCTCAAAAAGGAAAAAGACAAAAGCAAAACAAACAAATAAACAAACAAAAAAATCCAGAATCTAGACCCAGGTGATACAACAGAAATTTCTATAATGAAATTTCCTGGCTGTGTAATTCCTTATGGCAGCCACTATTTACATGAGACCTGAAGTTTATTGCAACCAACTTTATGTATCAGTTCAATTCACATGAACCTAGCGCTGTGCTTGGGCAGCATCACGCTAAGGTGCTGAGTCACCCTCAAACAAGGCCGCTCAGTTCACGTTCTGGAAGAAGTTGTTGTAATACCAAGGACTAATTTCTGTTCCCAGAAACAGCTTAGACGTGATCATCTTAAAGAACTGAGTTGTCTGAGTAATTTTTCCTATTGCTGTGATAAAATGCCCTGACAGCAGCAACTTAAAGTAGGAAATTACATGTGGGACTAAAGGCCAGCATAGCAGAGAAGCTCGCCTCTGGAAGCGTGGTTGAGGCAGCCAGCTGGTCACGCTGAGCTCACAGTCAGGAAGCAGAGGGATAAACTCCCACGCTTCGCTAGCTTTCTCCTCGTTATGCAGGACAGACTCGAGCCAGGGGATGGCGTCGCCCACTTTTAGGACGTGTCTTCCCACTTTAGTTAACTGAACCAAGATAATCCTTCGTAGATATACCCAAAGCTCATCTCCAAAGGAATCCCAGATCTTGTCAAGTTGACAGTCAGCATCAATGGCCATGTCGAGGACCAGTCCATCTGCTAGCATTGTGATTTGAATCCCTGGAAATCTTCCATGCAGTACACATTCTGTATCTCTGAAGCATGCTATTCTCAGAAAACATGTTTGAAGGGCCTAGTCTGTGACTGGTATTGTATTGAATCTAGTCCTAGCAACACTTACTGTCATCTAGAAATACCCTTTGTATGATATTATGCTTTGGAAAATGACCATCAGTGTCAAGTAAGTGATACACACAAGCCAAGAGAATCCTGTGGATTCAAGCCCTGAACAGACATGCACAAGTCACCTATAGTCAAAAGAAAAACCACAGGAGCAATAGGCTGCTTCCTGCTGTGCACCCAACTAAAGCGCAAGAACAAGAGAGAAGCCATTTTTAGCCTGGGGCCTTTGCCTGTCACCACCATCACCCCACACACACACACCCCAGCCCACCCCACCCACACTCACTCACTCACTCACCTTCTGTCCAAGGGAAAACATCATGACTAGGAAACAAATTTAATCTTAAGAAATACACTAATTCTGCCTAGCAAACAAACAACATGTCGCCTAAAGCTGTCAAAGAATCTCCACATGGCCCAGCGGCCTGTGAGTTCCCTGTCATAAGGATCATGAGGAGGAAAGAAGCTGGTGTCCCACCTGTCAGTCGGTCAGCTCTTCAACGGGGCTTCACCGGTCTGCCTGCTTCCCTGGGTCTACATTGTACAAACTCTGATTCTTTAATTGGCTCACTTTCATTTGTGATTTTTTTCCCCACTCTTACAATGCAGAAGTCAAGGTCTCTGAAATGCTTGAATTCACACTTTCTCTCTCACTCAATGACTCATTTCAGCAGCTGCCCTGTTGACAGCACTTTAGCCAAAGGGAAAGATTTGGTACTCTGGGGAAAAGAAGTGCAGAGAGAAACCACTCTAGGCTTCCGGGCCACTCCCTGCAGACAGCATGGCTGCCTTTCCGCTTCTCTGCGGGGCACAAGGTGCTTTGGGAAGCATCTGTCAGACCTGTCTGGCCAACAGTGTCAGCTAAAAGCTATGTATGAAGAATGCTAACCACCCACCTCATTCTTTCTTGGAGAGAACAAAATTCTGTTTTCAACCCCCAGTGTTCATGCAGCATATTAAATCACACCAGGACAGACTCCTGCATACCTTAACCTGATTGTTCAAAACACTGGCTAAAAACCCAGTGAGAAACCCCAAAGAGCTTTAAAAACTCCAGTTTGTGTTTGCTGTGGATCAAAATGGTGACAGGCTTAGTCAATCAACAGTAAATATGGCTTTCTATCCATATTAGACACCAAAACATTTGCCTTTTTAAGGAAAAATAGTCCCTCTCACCATGAAAGAATATATGGTCTTTCCAACTAATGCAAAATATTGATCAAAATTATCCAAAATATCACCCTCTGAAGATACCATCTGTTAACAACTCATGCATGTTCTGCTGTTAGTTTTGCTTTTAATGGTCATAGAGAGAACACTTTAAATGCTAGGGAACTACAGTGTTCCTGTGGCCCAAAGAGATGGCAGGAAGAGTGCCCTATGGCTCTGCAGCTTGGCAAACACAGCTGATCCACCCTAGTACACCCTAGGCACAAGCCTTCTTCATGTATATGTACACACACACACACACACACACATACATACACACACACACACACACACACACACAGTGTGCCAATTTGACATTCATTCTTAGGTACCTTTCTTAACTGTGCTTTAATGATGCTAAAATACCTCATCCACTTTGTGCCTCTAGGGAACAACTGATGGTAGTCTCGTGTGGATTTTCCTCAGGCTATCATTAAGAAAATACTACACAGTAACCAGATTAAAACACCAGAACCTTATTGTCTCCATTCCAGAGGCTAAAAATCTGCTCCTCATGTGTGAGCCTGGCCATACTCCCCCTGGAGACTCAGCCTTGACTCTTCCCATCACTTGACTTTTTTTTTTTTTTTTTTTTTTTTTTGAGATAGAGTTTCTCTGTGTAGCCTTGACTATCCTGGACTTGCTTTGTAGACCAGGCTGGCCTCCAACGCACAGTGATCCTCCTGCCTCTGCCTCCTGAGTACTGGGATTAAAGGCGTGCACCACCACTGCCCAGTGCCCAGCATCACTTGACTCATGACTGCTGACACCACAGCCTGGGGCCTTCTCCTTATGTGACTTTGTCTTCCCATGATGCTCTGCTCCTTCTACACAGTCTCTCTACCTTTCCTGGGAAAGCCCAAAGAGAGGATCCCATCTCCAACTGAGCTCCAGGGACCAATGTGTTGGATGGGGGTGCTAATGGAGGCATGAGGGAAGCAGCCACACAATGTACAAAGATACTGGTCATGCTGGATTAGGAGGTCACGCTAATTTTAACTCAACTATAGTGGTAATGACATTACTTCCAAAAACAGTCTCCTACACTGCTCCTGAAATTTAGGAGTTCGGGTTAGCTTGGCATGTGGTGGGGGCGCGATTTAGCCTGTAACACCAAGGAGGCCACAATAAACTTGTTCAGATCCATTAGAGGATAATAAAAGGTCTGTGTAAGTTAAGTCTTCTGATGTGCACCTCAAATTATCAGTGACAAGGAAGTTTCTAAGGTTATTGTAGAAGAATGAGATGGCTTGGATACACTAAGAGTTTGTGAGAATTACTGTGCTTGGATGGACTTTGGGCTCTTCCATTGCTATGACAAAGCACTGATGCCTTTACATCCTGGTGAAATATGAGGAGGCAGGGGCTTTGAGGAGTCACTAGGTACAGAGGGGAGCCCTCCTGAGTGGGATTAGCACCCTTCAAAGAGCGGCACCACGGCTTGCTTCTTCTCTCTGTGTCTTATGAGGGTACAATGACAGGGTCGCCAAGTGCCAGGTGCAAACCGGGAAGCAGAATCAAATCTCATGGACCCTTGACGTTGGATTTCTCAGCTGCAGGGCTGTGGCCAACAAATGTCACTAAGCTGCTCGGTCTAGGTAGCCTTGGCAGGGAGGAACTCCCAGGGAAGCGGACAGTTGAGATTCTTCAGTCTAGTAAGTAGGGGACTTCACCATCGTCATCATCGTCATCATCGTCATCATCATCGGATCTTCCTTTCCCAGATCTCACAAGAGTCATCCGCATGTGTCTTCTCTCTCGCTCCCACTCCCATGCACATACCTCTTACCCTGGAATGTTTCCTTTTTTCTTGCCACCACCATTTTTCAGCCCCCAAGTCACCCTGACATCACTAAGCCCAGGAATCCTGACCCTCCCCAAGAGAAGCAGTCCCCTTCCACCAGCTGTTGCTGTGACTCTGGAGGATACTATTACCCTGAAGTGCTCAGGGATGGAGGCTGCAGCCCATTCTGTGTCCCCAACAAACAGCACACAGCCAGTTCTTGCCACCCGGTCCCTGAAGAGCTGCAGGGAATTTAGTTTACCTGAATTCCTAAGGAAAGGAACTTAGAAGCTACACCCAACTGAGGGCTGGCAGAGGGGCCGCGTGTAGAGATAGGCTCATGGGCAAGCTCTACAATCCTCTCTTCGGCCTTGCCTCTCCCGTTCTAATCTGGACGTGGCTGAGCGGCTTGCAGGAGGAGGGCACAGCCTGCCCGGTGAGGCACCTGCTATGTAAGGCCCTGATTGTGAGGTGCTTTGTATGCTACCAAGCTGCATAAAAATCAACACAATGGAGCATTAGAGCTACAAGGAGAGGTGCAGGGAACAGGCATGGACTGGGCCCATCACAGGTCCAGGAAGTGGCAGCTACCAAAAGTCCCATGCAGAAAGGCCACATCCAGATTTGAACAGGAGAGCCAGGGCTGAGGAGGGTACTGAAAATAAGAGGCCAAGGGCAGACCCAGGCCATATGCTAAGGGAGTTCCAGACGTGCTGCCAATGAGGAAAGGAAAAAGGTAAGGGCCCATAGAAAAGACAACGGCCAGTGGGCCAGCGTGAGGAAGAATGGCTGTGACCTCACTGTTGAGCGACGAGTGAAGGAATCACTCATGCTCACCGGATGCAGAGGAGAGGCTGCCCGTGTCTTAGGGGCTTGTCTTCACTTGGGTTTCACCCTGCGGTATCTGCTGTCCATGGGACGGCTTGTCTTCACAAAATTAAAAACCAAGTTTTGGGGTTGTGAATTTTTTTTTTCCAGTGGCACTATAATTAGAGTTTTACTTGAGGTCAAGTTCTGGCTCTGGAAATGTGCCTACATCGTATGACGTCATTACCTTAAAATGTTCGTAACTGTCGTTGGGAGCAAGCAGAGCACAGCTCACCACTTTTCTAATTTCCTCATAAGTTCAAGTACGAACTGGAAAGAAATGAAAACCACAAAGCTAACGGACAGTGACAGCCCACCTCTTAAAGAATGCAACTTAAATATAGATATTGCATCTCTACGGTTACACAAGATGAAAGAGCGCCAACTACCGCAGTGCCTGATAGTCTTGTCTTTTCCTGCCGGGTTGGAGCTACACAGCCACCTGTCCTAACAGCAGTTAAGAGCTGGGCCTGTTCTTCCAGAGGACCCAGGTTCAAGTCCCAGCACCCACATGGCAGCTCACAGCTGTCTGTAACTCTAAGAGCTGACACCCTCACACAGACATACATGTAGGCAAAACACCAGGGCACATAAAATAAAAATAAATAACTTTTTTTTTTTACAAAAAAAAAAAAAAAGGACAACCAAGGCCCCCACTGTACTGTGTTAAGGAGAGGAAGTGAAGCATAAGGAATGGCACGTGAAAAGGACACTGGCACATAGATAGTGACCATCTGAACCTGAGCACTTTATGCATGTCACATAACCACTCTGCCAATCACCAGCTTTGCCAACCATCAACCGCAAGTTATATGTCTTCTTTAAGACTTGTTTTCTTCTTCTATGAAATACAACTTTTTAAAAAGGTAGCTGGCTCCAGAGAAAGGACATCAGAAGTTCATATCTGACTCCCACACTCACACATTCAAACACACACACACATGTACACCTACCCATACACAAACACGCAAATGTAAACATACATGTCATAAGCACGCTTGTACACATGCACACATACGTAAAAGGAGGTAAATTCAGATATACCCCACAGCATGGTTGGACCCAGAAGCCAGTCTCAAAAAAAAAAAAACCAACCAAACCAAACCAAACCAAACAAACAAAAAACCCACCATATGATTCCATTTAATGGAGATACAGAATATTAATAAAGCCACAGAGACATACAGTAGGTAGGTAGATTATCAAGGATGACAGGATGGAGAAATTTGGAGTTTCAGTTAATATAAGAATGTTCTGGGGTGGAAGATGGTGATGTTCACAGAATGCCACGAACGTGCTTAACCTACCTCGTGGAACCGTACAGCTAGCAATGGTTAAGATGGAAATGCTATGTCAGGTATGGCTTACCGTTATCAAAGAGAGAAGGGAGACAGGGTAAGATCTGTAGAGGCCCTCCTAGTCACACAAAAAGACTTCATGGTGCATGTACAAACACACTGTTACAGAGCAACAGAGGGGCCTCGGAGCCCACAACTTTCACTGGACGTTTTGGATTAGAAGTTGAAAGGGCCATAAGAATTCCAAGTGTTAAGATTTTCCTCAAAAAGTCACCCAAAGGACACAGGCAGGTAGGTGTTCCCAGGAAGGTAACGCCACCACTGAAACACAAGGTACAAAGGGGAAAATGTTTATAAAGGGTTTTGTTTTCCTGGCTGTTCAGTGTGGTCAGGAACTGGCGACATCTCGGTGTGTCTGGTTGGAATCTGCCTCTGACGGGTGGTGCTGGGAGCCTTGGGGCGTTTTCCTTCTTGCTCCATCTCATCATCCAGGAACAGAAGAACACTGTAATCCTTGTTCCTGGACACTTGCCCACGATTTACCATCAGATGGAGGACAGCCTGGGGTCTTGGAAAGGTTTTTGTTGTAGAATGAGAAAAACATCAAAATAAGTATTTGTTAAAGGGGGCGGGAGTAGGGCTGCAGCAGTCACTTAGTTGCCAGGGTATAGCTTTGGAAGAAAATAGTTGAGAATCCCCAATACTGGAGGGAAAACAGAACAAACTAAGATGTTGAAGATGAAGAACATTTTTCTTCTTTGGTGGTGTTTATTTTTATAGCTTCTGATGGTCAGACATGGGCTTTGAATGCCTTCTGATTTCCCCATCTGAGCTCTGAATGCGGGTTCCAGAAGTTTTCTGTTTTGCTAACTAAAGAGTCAAATTAGGGCTTTTCAAAGGATCCTTGCCCAACAATTAGCCATTAAATGAGTGTGTGAGTGAATGAATTAATATTAATTAATTAATTAATTAGCATAAATTTTTATATCTACTTACTGGTACAACTCACAAATGTAATACGCTAATATAAATTGTGCGTGCTTCCTTTACAATTTGACTCGGGCCTAAGATGGTTCATCTGAAACCATCTTTTTCTAATTTTTTCTAAAACTAGCTTTGTCTGTGCAGAAGCCTGAATCTAACAAGCTCAATTATCAAGCATCATTTACCAAAAGTGCCTGTCATTTCCTAGATCTAATCCTGTCTCGGCTCTATAAGGGGACCAACTCGATCGAAGAAGGAAGTATTTTTATCTCAATGCTGGTTTGGTCAGTCATCACCCCTCCCTGGGGAGGGGTGCTCTGTGGGGAATGAGCCAGAAGTTTGGTAGAGAACCAGGCCTCTAAGAAGGGAGTGGAGCCCACCCAACACACTGCAGCAAAAGATAGGCCAGTGCAAACATCCATAACTAACATCATATATCCGTGGTCCAGGAAGTCTGGAACTCAGATGGGTCCTTTCCTTCATCTGCTCCCCAGCAGCCTGGCTCACCTGTAAATGTAACCATCATGAGTTTCTTGCCTAGGTTTTCATCTGTCACTAGATTGGACCCTTTCCTCCCATGGTTACTTCCTCTGCGCCGTCAGCACTTTTCACAGACTGAGCTTGCAATCTCTTGCCAAGGATTGATAGGTTTTGGTATGAAGGGAAAGCAGTTTAGGATACCAGCCCAGAATATGCATTTAGGAACCAAAATGCCTGGGTTCTAATCCTGGCTCTGCTTAGTGTGCCCTGTGACATTAGGGGGTGCATGGGCAGCTCTGTGTGCGTGCACCTGCCCTGTGACATTAGGGGGTGCGTGGACAGCTGTGTGTGTGCGAGCCTCTGAACGGGCAATGATAAAGCCTACCTCACAGCAGTGGTTAGAAAGTGAGTGGAATTTGTGTTAGCTCATGTGACTTGATATATTATAATAGTGTCTGTCATGGACTTAATATAATATAATAATGGACTAAGCATTATATTATATCTCAATGTCACTTCCATGTTTTATGCATCTCATTCAGTGTGGTTTAGACGTTTGTAAAAGACCTACAGCCCTCACAATCAGCATCTCAACAGAGAATAAAATCAAGGCCAGTAATGAGACCCCAGTGTATAGATTGAGATAAGAATTTTTTTCCAATGGTCTGTAAAGACCCTTCCACATATTGGAACTGGTAGTGATAGCATCATGCACACAGCCAGTGTGAGCTTGGCAAGGCTGGCACCAGCTGGTGGTTTAGATTCAAAGGTCAGAGGACAGTTGTGAACATATGTCAGGAAGTGTCCTCAAGGCACTTTCAAAGTGAGAAGTGTCACTGTGACATCACATACGATGCCATGAGCATCAGGGGAAAAACTGGGACACACAGTGGCGTCTCTGACAAGCCTGATGTTCACACAGACTCGTGCCTCAGGTCGAAGCTCACGTTAAAACCATGCCTTATAATTCTGTTGATGCATCTGAGGTCAAGGTAAGGCATCTTACAAATCGACTCCAAGTTCCAGCAATGACAGTAGCCCTGTCTTGGGTGGCCATGAAATTCTACTCACATTGCATTAGGTGTATGATGACCAGAGAGGCAAGCTAGCGAACGCCCCACCTCTCTCAATTTTTCTGTCCAACTTTCTTCTCTGAAGCGTCTCTGCCAAAAGTGAGAGAACTCTCAAGATGAAGTCACTTGGTTATATCTTCCCTCACCGGGAACTTCACTACCTAAATTTAGAATTCCAACTCTGTCCATCACTTCCTGTATGGACTGATAATCAAGTACCATGTACCAGGAGCCAGGATGGAGAGTGCTAATGCAAAATTCCAGGCCTTGCAATTCAGCTAAATGCTTGCCTGACTCCTAATGTGGGTTTCCATCCCGGCCCCCAGTCCCTCAGGCTAAGCACCAGGACATCTTCACCTACATCTGCCGGCCTCTTCCCTCTGTCCAGCTCCATAGCTTTGGAGCCATTTCCACCTCATCTCCTCCACCTGCCTTCTCTTCCATGGCTATCACAGTCCCTCACCAAACGTCTCTAGACCTCCTTGTTGGCTCAAGGCCTTCAGCTTCCACTCACTTACCCTTCTCTCTGTTAGTTCAGGGTCCTCACTCACTCAGAACCCCCGCATCATGTCCACCTGCCCTTAGGAAGAGGTCACCACACCCCTCAGCTATATAGGCTGAGTTATGGTGAGTCTAACATACCAGAAATGGAAAGGACCTGGGTTTACAGCATCCACGTTGCTTCTGACAGTCTGCAGCATGGCTCTGCTGCCTTACTGGCCGGGGGCTCTGAGTCTTACCATGTGACCCTGTATATCTGTGTCAAGTGGGACCATCCATGGTGCCTTTCCCCAATGGTTGCGATGAGCAGTCAATGAGGGACTCACTCAGTTTCTGACAGCTTCAAAATGCTGCTCTCTCCTAGAGCTGGCACCTCCTCCAGCCTCCAGCCTCCAGCCTCCAGCCTCCAGCCTCCAGCCTCCAGCCTGCATGGGCCTTGTCTTCCTCAGGCCAGTGTGTATCGCAGCTGCCTCCCAAGTATGCCATTCAGTGACAGCCTGCATCCCCTCTCTTCCTTGGCTTGCTATGCCCTATGACCTGACCTGGCTGCCTTTCTCTTTCTGAATAGCCAAGCCCTACTCTTTTTCCATACTCAGTTCACCCACCATCGCCTCCTCTGAGCTCCCTCATCAAATTCTACCTCTCCCACTCCCCAAAACGCACAGCATAGGACTTAGTGCGTGGGGAGTACCCGCTCCACGTTAATCGAGTATACAGTCCCTTGGCTGATTTCTTCAAACACTCCACTGTGCTATGTTAATTCTAAAGCAGCAGAGATCAACCGCTTGCCTCTCCCAGACATGCAAACGCGCTGCTGACCTGCAGCTCTGCATCTGACTGCAGCTCGGGTGTCTGACAGTGCCACTAGGCTCTCTGGTTTCATCTCACTTGTTGTGTCAGAAAATCAATCAGAGAGCTCAGCAAAATCTTAAAGCTCTCTCCCATCTCCAGAGCCGTGATAAATAATTCATGTGTCTTCCTCACACCCCTACAAAAAAAAAGAAGAAGAAGAAGAAGAAGAAAGAAAGAAAGAAAGAAAGAAAGAAAGAAAAGAGAAAAGACAACCCTCCCATAGTCTTGAATAACTTTCATCATTTGAAAGTTATCACCACCGTGTTTTTAATGAGTAAAGACAACCTATATTTCAGAATAAAAGTTTTTTTTTTATTTCCAAAAATTAAGATGAGAAGAAACTGTTGATAATCCATACTTCAGACCCCACAATTATTTTTTTTTCAGACTTTTATGTTAACTTTTGTTCTCTGGCTCAGCAAAGTAACACTGGCCTTGAAAATTTGAATCCACAAGTGTGGACTCTGGGAAAATTCTGAAATGAGTCACCACAACATTATCAACATTACATTCACTCCCCTAATCTGGAAACGCCGTCCATTCGGTCAAGGAAGTACAAACACAGCAATAGACCAGACCAAACTAGTCATCTTAAAAGTAGTGAGAACAGTCTCTGTTTGCATGTGTGTCTCTGCTGGCCCGTCAAACGCTCCCCTCCGCTGAGGCTCATCACGACAGCCATCCTTGAGGAACAGGGTCTTCACTGCCCACATGGGCTCGGCAAGGTGTAAAGCGACGCAAGCAAGCACCCAGGGAAAGCTGAAGAGCCACCTCAGCGGGACCCTGCTCTGAGCTGTCCCACACTTCCTACCCACCTCGGAGGCCACTCCTGTCTCCCACCTGCTCACTGCTCTTTCCACTAAGGCCCCTTTCTTCTAAGTCTTAGAACTTAAAATGCTCTCACATATTGAAAAGCAAACCAACATATTATGGAGATGATATATTTTTCATCAGTCTCCTGGTCTGTTTAACAAGAAAAACACAACAGCTCACATTCCCTTAGTTGAGCAACTGCAAAGAGTAAACGTCTTCTAAACACAACTTCACAGCTTGTGTCATTTAGTCATCATGGTAGTGTGATAAGTTAGGAGTCACTGCCCCTCCCTCTGGAATTGGAGAAACAGACTAAAGGCCAGCCAGCGAGACACACAGAGGAAGCGAGACCTCCACCCGCTCTGGTGTCCCCTTCCAGTGCGTTTGTCTTGCAATCCGTGCTTCCTGGCTTTGTGGCAGGTCTCACTGGCAGTGTTGTCATTTGGAAGGGCTGCCTTCTTGAGTAAAGGATCAGTTTGGGCATAGCTGAAGAGAAGTGAAACACACACAGGTCAGAACACCAGTGTGTATCACTGCCGCATTGCCTGCTGGGATTTGAGGCAGGAACATCAGCTGCCTCACTCCCCTGTCTCAGACACAGCTGAGCCAGTGCTGGGCTTGCAAAACATGCTACCTGAAGACACAGTCTGGGTTCTGTATGCCAGACCCTATTACCCAAAGGAGGGACAAAGTGAGAGTTGAATTTCCCATGCCACCCTTTACTTCACCCATTTTAAGGACACACCACGTGAAGAGTGGCTAGAGCCGTGTGCCAGGGCCCCAGTGACAGATGTAGGCTCTCCACCGTCCACGGTGGGAAAGAAATGCCACTCTACCAAAACAGATCTATCAAGAGTTTCCGGTGTGTAGAAATAAACACGGTGGCAATCGAGGTAGAAATGCCTCCTTTCTTGTTGCAGATCAGGCATCCCTGAAGAGGCCAAGATGTCGTGACATCCTTAGTGCCCTCTTTCTGCACAGCATGACCCAGGACAAGCCACTTAAAGCATCGGTCTGAGTGTTGCCATCCAGAGCATCAGCATAACGGAGGGGAATCCTCCCCGCCAGTGAGACTCCCACCACAGCCCAACAGTGACTGGATCTTGCAAGCTCAGCTTCAGCCCTGGCTGCCGATAGACAACCTCACCTGGGCCAGAACCTTGCCCGTAGCAAGCCATGTTTGGATGGAGAGCCTCCAGCTGCCCTCAGCATGGCTTAGATGCTTTTTCCTCTAGACCACAGAACATATTGAGTCATAGTGTGTTACCCCATGCCTCTCGAATGTTCCAAGCCTGAACAGCCACAAAGACTTGAGCCTATACGTCACCCCATTGACAGCTCCGGAAAGAACATATGGTTTAGATTTTTAGACAGCACTCAATGTAAAAAGCCGTTCTATTTATAGCTGCATATTTTTAGTCTCTCCTAAGCTAAACTCTGAGCTGAATTTAATCCATATAGCACTCTATTCCAATCAAGAGCTGAACACAACTCTGTGTCAGAGTAATACATTGTTAACTGATATGTCAGAAAATCAATTAATTACTTTTAAGAAGCAGTTAAGAAAAGCCCTACAGTGCTGCCACTTGAATTATTAAAGAATATGATGTAAAGGGTCCCCAAGCCTGCACCCCCCCCAAATGAAACCCAGTGTTGGAGGGTTGTGCAAAACACCCATGCTGTCATGAATCCCCATGGAAAAATAATATAAACTTGAATGGCAAAAATAATACTAGTAATAATAATAATAATAATAATAATAATAATAATAATAATAATAATAA
>OU015745.1:139735299-139760532 GCA_907169655.1 Acomys percivali | reverse complement strand
TGTGTGTGTGTGTGTGTGTGTGTGTGTGTGTGTGTGTGTGTGTGTGTATGCATTCATGCAGCAAGGCGGGTAATGATGAATTTTTTTTAAAAGATGGAGGAATAAAGGGGGGGGGATAGGAGGAGGAGAGAGAGGCCTCAGAACTCCAGAAGACCACATCTCAGTCTTTTTTTTCTTTTCTTTTCTTCTTTTTTCTTTTTTTAATGTTTATTTATTACATATACAGTACTCTGCCTGCAGGTACACCTGCAGGCCAGAGGAGGGCATCAGATCACATTATAGAAGGTTGTGAGCCACCATGTGGTTGCTGGGAATTGAACTCAGGACCTCAGGAAGAGCAGGCAGTGCTCTTAACCTCTGAGCCGTCTCTCCAGCCCCACTTCTCAGTCTTGTTCTCGGGTCACCTTCCCCCACAGCTCCTGACAGGGCAAGAGTCTGTCCTCTCAGCAGAACTGCCTGCTCCAGTCAGACTTGGAGGACAAACCCAGGGAAGAACTTGGACTCTGGGATGAGGACTCCCTTCTGAAACTCCCTCCAGGTCTGCAAAACAGCGCTTTTTCTTTCTCCTCCCCTTCCCTCCGCATCCCCTCTGCCTCTGTGCCCAGGGTAGGTTGGGATATTGTCCTCCTAATCTGTCCCCACCTCATTCCTTCCTAGACTGAATTTTTTTTACAGTTGCAGAGTAGAATTTGATAAAAAGAACTTGAGAGACAGAGAGAGGGAAGAGAGAGGAGAGGAGAGGAGAGAAAAGTAGAAAAATTTAAAAAAAGAAAGAAAGAAGGGACAAGGTTATAAAGGTGTCTGGAGCCCTCCAAAAGGTTATATCTGTTTCATATTAAGAAGGTACAAGTGACACAAGCGAGCATGAATTCTCCATTCAAGGACTGATACTCGGTTTTAGAGATTCCCAGCCTAAACGAGGCTACGGAGGGTCTTCCGCAGGACCTGGCATTCTGTGCGCACAGGGAGTCTTGGCGTCAGACTTGGCTCAGCTACCTGCTCTGGGGCCTTGAGAACAACCCAAGGCAAGGAGTCTAGGATGTGGAAAACAAAATGCGTAAGATGTCTCTATAGAGCAATCTGCTGCCCCAAAGACAAAAAAAAACAGAATTATCCATCTTCCTCTGTCTTTGTGTGGCCATGTATGAACACAAATGTATGTGCTCTCGTGCGCACACACACACACACTCACACGTGCGCGTGCGTGCACGCACACGCGCGCACACACACACACACACACACACACACACACACACACACACACACACACACACACACCAGCCCCCAAAAGATCTGTTCTGGCAGAGAGATCCAGGCTTGGTTCCTCTTTCTTTAGAACTGGAGATAAGCCTTTTTCATCTCCTCAATCATTGGTCCCATTTGATAAACACTGCCAAGTTCAAAGGCTGACTCTGACAGGGCATTTGCAGAGGGGTGATAAAATTGGGTCTGATAAAACAACACAAAAGGCTTCATCAATAGAGATCTACAAATTGGGAAAGTGGAGATTGGCCAGTGAAACCCTGTTATCTATAGGGTGAGCACCAGAAGATAGCTGAGGGAGCAGAGGCATTATCTGCCTTCGCAGGAGCAGCGGCACCTCCCCCACAGCCCTGTCTGCAAAGCCCAGGAAACACCTTGCAGGGGAGTTGATGCAAGGCTGCCATCCCGGCCCTCAGTGACAGTTAGAATAGTGTTGTAACACAGCATTGAGCAACACCTCGCTGGGCCGCTCTGTCCAAAGACACTTCTCCCCGGGAAAAACAAATAAAGATATTTTGGGTGTCTCTCCCCCACCCCACTTTGGTTCGCTCTTTTATTTCAACTTAGGTCATTAAAGAAAAGAAAGAAATATCCTTCCTGGACATTTGGTTTTTAAGTGACATAGGAGGGGGAAGATATTTCCCATGCTGCTTAAAAAAGACATGTCCTAGTGGTCACTCTGTCCCTTGATCCAATGTGGCCTCATTGACTAAGTCTCCTTTTTCTGCTTTTAACTACTAAAATAAGACAATAAGGGAAAAGAATTAGTTGAGATGCTGAGAAGATGGCTAATGTCAGTTCCTTTTCCACCTCATTGTACTGTATCTTGAGACTTTCAAAGACTTCTTCAGATGTGTTTTTCTGGAGATGAGGTCCTCCTTGGCTCCTGGGACTTCCTGGGACTGGAGGTAAATTTGTGGATGGCTGTCATCAGGAAAGGCTCTGACAGAAGAAGAAACCCACTGGAGCTTTCCAGGAGTGATTTCTAAATTTCTTCTAGATAAAATGTCACAAGCCCCTCCTGACTTTAGGGAAGTTGCGAAATGGCTGATGGAAGAGGCGCGAGGCTGGAGAGGAGGATGAGACGCCCATTACAGAGGGGACCGTCCTGGGTCTGCAAGCTCTCTTGCTCTCTGCAAAGTACGCAAATTATACTAAGTGTCTGTCTCAAGGAAAATGGTCAACAGTGTCTTCCACAGAAAGGGGTCATTGGAACAAGTCTGGTCTCTCTCTTATTTTATAATCATCCTTTCCTTTGGGCTGTTAGCTCCTCAGAGAGCTTCAGCAGTTGCAACTAACTTTGGTCTTCTTTATAATGTTTTAAGAATGGCACGGTTTCAGATTTGGCAATGGGGGAAACTGAGGCACGGAGAAAGTAGGGGATCTGCAGAGAGTCGCACACAGGGTTACCACTCTGAGCCATGGAACCCATGTGGCAGAGCATGTTCTTGGACAGACTTCCCTCTGGGCCAGAAGGCTTCAGACTTCTTTGAATAGTGACCTGCAGCCAAAAGTCCTTTGCTATGTTCTCAAAACCAAAGAGAGATCTTGAGGAAGCCACATTTGCTGTCACTCCCCCGGGAAGCATTTGGTCTCTTGTGCTGTCCCCTGCCCATTTTCTTCTTTACTGATGGAGTGTACCCTATGGCAGCAAACCTAAGGTTGTTGTTACATTTTGAAGTCTTTCTCTTGTGCCTGCCCTTGAGCTTTGGAGGCCTGACCGATTCTAGCTTCCTTGCCTTGTCGGGAGCTTCCAAAGGTTAACTCAGAAGTCCTGTCCTTCGAGTTGAGGTTTTTCACTAAGGGTGCATAACCCTCCTGGCCAGTTTTGAATCCACCATCAAGACCTAATAAATAATGAATAGTAATGACAGCACTGAGACACCTATCTGCAATGTCCTCCCACTGAAGTCAGAGGGAGAAGTGGGGCTGCTCCCTAAAAATGGAATATGGCTCTCTAAATAAAGAGCTGTAATGCATTTTATATTTAAACCATAAGGCCATGGGCTCAAACCCAAGTGGAGATGGGCTCTGCTCCTTAAGTACCATTCTGGAAAAGTCATTGAAATATTTATCCAGCTCGCTGGGTCCTGTGCTGTTAAAACAGCTCATTTCCTTAGCCACACAGACAGAGTGGACCTGTTTGCACATCCGCTATACCTGAAGGGAGGCTGTCCCCAAGAAGCAAAGTAGTTCTTCCAGAAAGTCGTCTCTAAGGAACTTCTAGAATTAGCCATGTGAAGAACGTCGTTTTTAAAATGTACACAATTCAAAGAGCATCTGCTGTGTTCACTGAGAGCAAAAGATGAGGGCCTAAGTTCAATCCCAACACCAGGAGAAGCAGGCGTGTGTGGTAGCCCATCCTGGGGAGGCAGACACATGCGGGCCCCTGGGGCTCACTGTGAGTTCTAGGCCAGTCAGGAACCCTGTCTCCATAACAACAAGGACAGCACCTGAGGAGTGACTCTTGGAGTCGTCCTCTGGCTTACACACACATGCTTGCTCTCACACACATATACACATGTTCACACACTCACACTATCACACACTCACACTGTCACACACACTCACACTGTCACACACTCACACTAGCACACACACTCACACAGTCACAGACTCTCACACACACTAACACATACACATGCACACACATAAATGTGCATACACATACACACACAAAAGATGAGCATCATTCTCCTCTGGTACTAGGCAAGACATTTAACCTCTTTTGGCCTCGGGGGATAATGGTTCCTAATTTATCAACTTTAGTAGGACAATTAAATGAGATGATGTGACAAGGACTTTCTGCCACAGCTCTGGAGCTCAGGATAGCTCAAAGAATACCAGAGACCTCTGGTGTTTGATGGCTAAAATTTGTTTGGCTGCAAACCCCATCATCATAAACACAGCTTTTATTTCTGAGGTCCCACGACTTCCTCTGTCTTCTTAGACTCTGAGCACTTGATGGATTCCCAAGGCTAAGGTCACATGACCCAGCCTCTTCTTTATGAACCCTGACCTATCACAGCCCAGCATCAGCCATCCACTGAGTCAGGGATGGCTGTTCTGCTAGCCAGGGTGTTTATGATGGGCTGCTAAGGCAGTAGCTTGTGTGCTTATGAATTCATCTTCACGCCATGGAGGAGAACCGCAGTGGCTCTTGAGTGTGTGAACACTCATATTAGAGGGGAATTTAGATTTGGGGTGGGGTGCTGAGTCCCCTTCCTTCGTTACTCATAACATAGTGAGCACTCCTGGAATGGAAAGTGGGGCTTTGTTCTTGGGCTGTGGCCGTAGAGTCATTTAAGGTGCAGGTACTTAGGGCCTGAACCTTCCAGAATCTTAAAAATCAATAAGGAGAGGATGTTTTTTGCTATAGAAGTTTTTATTTTTAGCTTCTGAAAGGGAATTTTTTTTTTCCTTGATGAGCTTCAGGTGACCCAGCACTTTCTAGACATCTACCATTGCAAACAGTGGGAACCAAGAAGAGTCCCCGGGTCTGCCCCGCATGCTCTATGCTGCGGGGATTCTGTGGGTTTCCTTGTTCTGGTACAACCTGCTAGTTTGTATCTGAGTCTCTTAGTGTTACCCATAAGAATTCTAGAGTGACAGCAATGTCTATTGGTGGTGGTGGTGGTGATGGTGGTAGTGGTGGTGGTTTGGTTTGGTTTGGTCTGGTTTGGTGAGATGGAGTCCCCCTGTATAACCAGGACTCACCTCAAACTCTATGTCATCCTCTTCCCTCAACCTCCCAAGTGTTAGCATTCTTAGGGTAGACTGTCATGCCCAGCTGAGAGCGCTTGGACATAGAGAGACAACGGCAGTGGGTAACCCTCTGTCTAACAGGGTTTTGTTCCCTTACCTTTGGGTCTGGGAGACATCAGGGAGGGAATGATCAATAATACCAGTGGGCATCTGGTCAGGAAAATAGGCCGTACACATGCAAGGTGGCACATCACTTCAGTCATGGGATGAACATTGCCATCTTGTATATGCCTGAGGCAAAGGGAAGAGAGGTGAGCTCCCCTGTGAGGTGGTTAATGTGAAGGGGGGATCTGCATGGGGCTCTTTCACATCACACCATTTTTCAGCTCTGTCATTCAGCTAAGAGGGGAGCCAGTCCTCCACCATAACTCAGTCCTCGCTGGACGTGACACTGACTGACCCAGAAGGGAGTCCCCATGGCCACCTGTGATAAAGGGTCCTTTTCTCTGCCTCTGAGAGGACTTTGGTGGCATCCAGTAAAAGGGGGCAGGGGCTGGCTAAACGAGACTGTTACCTTTTTATAAACTATACAACTTCCATTCTAAGAAAAAGACTCTGAGGCAAGAGGATCAGGAATCAAAAGGCAGCCCCACTCCAGAATAAGGAGCTGGCCAGCAGGAGCTGTTGTGTGAGGACTTTGTCAACACAGGGCTAGAACAAGGTGACCTGAGCTAAGATACCTTCCTCTGACATATCAGATGGTCCCGAATTGAGAGCTTGACAGTTACAAAACTGCTTAGAATTGGATGCTAAAAATTTACAGTTAAAAACTTAAAACTTGCATTTCTATGACTATCTTGTTTCAAAAACCCTCTTACAATTTGTTCAAAAGTGCTGTGTTCACCAATGATGCATGTGAAAAATTCCCCCTCAAAGAGGACATCTTCATGTGCATCTAAATTGTTAAAGTGACTAGAGAAATGTGAGGGGAGAAAAGGGACCGTGGGACAGCAGCAAAACGTCTGGGTTCTGCTTGGCCAATGGTCACACTAGAAGTGAGCTTGACTTCAGTTTGGGGTCATTTATGGTTACGTGTGGGCAAACATCTGTTGCTCAGCTGTAGCTATTTTTAAAAACCTACCTACTCTGAAAAAAGAAAAGTGCAAAATTCTTACAGTATTATTTTTGGGCTTTACCATGTTTAATGACTTTGAGCTCATTTCTGTGGACTGTTCTCCCTGTGCCGGTACTGTAAGCTGAATATCAGCCCCCAGATAATATCTGCTCTCCAAAATGCTTGTCTCCCTTAGTCATCCTCTCTCCCTCCTTCTTGTTTTCTCTGGAGAGGCTGAGCTCTGCAGAATCTGCGCTGTGCGCTCACTCAGGAGAAGCAGGAAAATTTGCTTTGCGGGCCGCATTGTTCTCAGCAAACCTGAAACAATTTCTTTCTTTTTTTCTTTTTTTTAAGTTTAATTCTGACTTAACCATTGCTTGGTTGAGAGACAGAGGCTGTGCTGTATAGGAGCTGTCCTCAGAAACATCACTTTGGAGCCAGAGGCGTGATCCACAAAAGTGTGATTGTCTCCTGAACCATAAGTATACACTATAATTCAATATGAAGATATGTAACTATGTCTATACAGACTTTAGTGATTGTATGAAATTTTAAAGTGAAAATATGTATGCACATTCATATTATATATGAAAATTGTCACAGCCACCATTACTGGCTTCTTCGGCTACTTAAAGTTTATACGGAGTATGGCAAGTCTATGACCCCACAAACAAGCAAGATAGTGATGTCTTTCGCTGCTATTTCCTATAAAACTGTTTTTAGAGGGGAGAGATGGCTTGGTGGTTAACAGCATTGGCTGCTCCTGCAGAGGACTCAAGGCCAATCCTGGCACCCATGTGAGGCAGCTCACTACCTGTGACTCTGGTTCCAGGGGACCCCCCCTCTTCTAACCTCTGGGGGTACCTCACATGCTCACATGCAGACACACCCACGTACTCATAAAATAAGTAAGCTTTTTCATGAGTTCTATTTTCCCTTATGTGAACTGATGCAGTGAGACTTCACTACACATTATATTCAAAATAATAACTTAATATTATTATTATTATTAAGGTGAGAAGATGTTTCGGTGGAATGGGCAAAGGCAACTGCTATCAAGCCTGACAGCCTTAATTGAGGGGTGTGTGTGTGTGTGTGTGTGTGTGTGTGTGTGTGTGTGTGTGTGTGTGTGAACATATCTGTGCAACTGCACATGCAGGTGCGTGGAGGGGGGGGGTTGATATCAGCTGTGCTCCTTAATCATTCTACACCTTTACACGTGGAGGCAGGTTCTCTCAGCCGAGCCCAGTATCCTCCAGATCATTAGTGTAGGTTGCCCTGGGGATTCTTTTGCCTCAAAATGCCTGGGATTACAGGTAGGCCTCCACACCTCCAAGTATTTATGTTCATGCTGGGAACCCAAACTCTGGTCCTCCTGCTTGCACGGTGTGTGGTTTACCCTCTGGGCCATCTCCTCAAGCAAGCCCACTTAGTTGTGCTTGAAATCCCACCTCCTCAGACCCTTCTTGAAAGAACGGGCTTCCTGAAGTCGGAGCAAGTCTGTCTAGAATGGTGGAAACCCAGGCTGTGTTGATCCGCACGCCTCCTCTCTAGACCTAGTGGTTCAAGGGCCTCCTAAAAATCACCGAGTTATTTTGTAGCGTGAATGTCGCCTTCATCTCCGGGTGAATGAGAAGAAGATAAATTATAAACACAGGGATCAAGGCAAACTTTTACGTTTGGAAGGAGTGTTCTCTGTGGGAAACAACAGGGATAGCCCTGGTGATGTGCTCACACACCCAATCACTTACTTTAACCTAACCTAAATCCACTGTATATTGCTTCTAATTCATTGTGGTGGAAATGGCTTCAAACCAAGCAGCAGTCTATATTTCTAGACAAACACACATTTTTAGGAATTCCTACTTAAGAGAGAGCACCAGCACTTTTTAATTTGTGACCTCTGAGACTCAGAGCATCCATGCCTAGCCAGTGTTCATCGAGGCAGTCCAGGGCACTAGAGAGGCGACTCAGTGGTTAAGAGCACTTGCTGCTCTTGCAGAGGACCCAGGTACCCGCATTGCGGAGCTTAACCATTCACAATTCCACTTTCAGGGGATCCAACGTCCTCTTCTGGCCACTGTGGGCATTGCATGCTTGCATGTGGTGTACAGGCACACGTGCAGGCTAAATACCCATAACACATCATTTTTTTTTAATTAAAAAAAATAATCCAGCCTACAAATCTTGTAGCCAACTAGCTTAATGCTTCCTGTGATGTCATTTCAGAGTGCTAAGGAGCCAAAGCTTTGTCTAACAGGCTGAGCCATCAGAGCCAGTGGGTGTTAAGTGGCGATGAAGAATGCAGGAGATTAACTCATGGCTTGCTTGGGCTGCAAGATGCATGAGCATGCTGACAAGTGGAGCAAGCCTTGTGCCTGCCGCAGCCGCTGCAGCTGCACATGTACATACACGCTCTTCAGCCTTTGACTTAACCTCGTGGTACCGTAATGAAGATTTGGATGTCAACACTCAGGGGGCTAGGGCAGAGGAACTGCCAGGAGTCTGAGGCTAGCTCGGGCTACAATGTAGGAGTGAGTCAGAAAATTATTAATAAATGAAACAAGACAAGATAAACTGTATGTTTCCAAGGGGAAAACCTAAGCCGAAGACCCACCGTCTTCACTTAGAGCAGGGGAGATACGGGCTCCCTGGGGCTTCAGCAGAAAAGTGTCAAAGCTGCTGGCTGGTGCCGATTGCTTTAACCAATACAGCTGTTACCAGTCATCAGTATCTACTGAACACTGACAGGCAGATAGACCAGACTGAGATGTGTTGTAGGCACAGAACATACATATTTTGAAAATATGATTTAAAAAGAGATGGAAAATGTCTCATTCTGTATTGCCAACAGGTTTAGATAATGGTTAGATAAACCATTACCAGGACGCTGTTGGGCTGACAAGGTAATTCAGCAGGTAAAGGTGTTTGCTGCCAAGCCTGAAAGCCTGGCAACCTGAATTTAGCCCAGGCTCCGTGTGGTGGAAAGTGGAGAAGCAGAAAGAACTCCCACGAGTTGTTCTCTGACTGCCACACAGGCTGTGGTATGCCTGCCCACACAGCACACAGATGAATCAATTGCTAATTAAATAAAGACGTTTTTTACTTAATGCCACCTGTCTGTTTACAAAAGTTGAAAAACAAAAACAAAAACACTGGCTATTGGGAAATTCTAAATCACATGTGTAGCTTATGTTCTGCAGAAAAAGAATTCCCACCCAGGTTATATGCGACTGTCACCAGCACAGTGGCACATGACAGCTAGGCTCCGGGCTGCAGATGATCAGCTGTGTCCTGGTCACATCTTCTGGAAGTTCCAGCAGGGAGTGATAATGTTGCTTATGTGCGAATGCCTGCTTTATCTTCTAAATCATATATCCAGTGAGCGCGAGGCCACATGGGACCCTGTCCAAGAGAATGAGAGAAGGAAGGAAGGAAGGAAGGAAAAAGCGGGAGAGCAGATGATCTTTTCTTGGTGACAGAGTTTCACTGCATAGCCCTGTCTTACCTAGACCATGCAGAGCAGGCTGGCCTCAACTTCCGCCCTCCCGGTGTGGGGCATAAAGGCGACGTGCATTGCCACACCTGGCAAGAGAAAGCCGTATGAGGCCATATAAGGGCACTCATGGTCTTTCCTCACTGTCCTTCCAAAGGCTCCACTCTTAACCATCCTGCAGGGGATTAGGTCTCCAACAGAGGACTTCTGAAGCAGACACAAATACGCAGCCCATTCATGGTAGCTTAAAGATCCTGGCCCGAAGTGATTTGCTATGAATTCATATTTTGTAATGCCATCTATGAAGAGCACTTCAGTAGTCTGTCTGAGAGGTTATGCTAGACACAACTTTGCTTGAAGACCCAACAGCTTCCTGGGACTTACTTGTCATCTCTGGGTATGGGTCTTGGACCAGCAGCCACAGTGACATCACTGGAAGCTTGTTGGAAATGAAGTCTTGGGTCTCTCCCCAGACCTGCTGAGTCAGAATCTGTAGTTAATGAGAGCCCTTGGGTTCCAATCACATTCAGTTTGTGCAACGGTGCCAAAAAAAAAATTAAAATATGAGTTAGCCAGCCTCACTGACATGGTGTCCAAACACCCAGGACTCATGTGTTCATGCGCAAGTGGGGGCGTGGGCACTGATGGTGATGACTCAGAAGAGAATCAGACTAGTATAGAATGGCTTTGTAGGGACTCAAGAAATAAGACCCTCACTCCCTAGGGGCCCAGAACCAACTGTATGGCAGAGAAAGCATGGAGAAGTGCAAAAGCAAGCTTACCACTAGCAGAACTTTTGGAAACTGTGGCTTCCTAGTGGTGGTGTCCCCTGAGCCTATCAAGAGGGCTGAAGGGCAGTGTGTTCGTTTCCCGTTGCTAGCAAAGCCCAAGTTTAAAACCTCAGCTTCACAAATACCCAGTTATTAGCTCACAGTTCTCTAAGTTGGTGTGCTTGCCTCCTGGGTTCTCCATCAGGAGGCTGGCCAGGCTAAACTCTGAGCTTGAGCCTTTAGCGGGGAAATATTCCTCCAGGGTCAGGCAGGAGGCTGGCAGAAGGCAGTTCTGCAAACTTCGAGAATGGCAGGCCCTGCTTCCTTGCTGGCTGGCTGCGAAAGCGGGGGGTGGGGGGGCGTGTGAGGGGGGGGTGACAATATTAGGACCACTTTCATTCCTCCTCTTCCTCATCCTCTTCCTCTTCCTCCTCCTCCTCCTCCTCCTCCTCCTCCTCCTCCTCTTCTTCTTCTTCTTCTTCTTCTTCTTCTTCTTCTTCTTCTTCTTCTGTCCTGGACTTGCCTCAAACTCATAGCGATCCACCTGCCTCTGCCTCCCAAGTGCTGGGATTACAAGCCACCACAACACCCAGCCACTCTCTCATTCTTTTTGTTTGTTTGTTTTTTGTTTTTTTGTTTTGTTTTTCAAGACAGGGTCTCTCTGTGTTAGCCTTGACTGTCCTGGACTCACTTTCTAGACCAGGCTGGTCTCGAACTCACAGCGATCTGCCCCTGCCTCTGCCTCCTGAGTGCTGGGATTAAAGGTGTGTGCCACCATGCCCGGGCTTTTTCATTCTTATACATGGCTTTCTTCAGTTCCTAGAGCAGCCACTAACATCGCCCCAGCCCCAGGACCATTTATAACAGTTTCCTTTGACTATATTGTAGCAACAAGGTCTGCTGGCTGACTCAAAACCAACTGAATAGCAATAGCAATCTTTCTGTTCCATGTCCCACAACCAGCTCACCCCCAGCTCGTCTCACTCTCTGTCCTGGTGAGTGGATAAACTTAGGGGACTATTTTATAATTCTTCCTCATATACTTGCTTCTGCTTCCTAAGTTGCTGGCTGCGTAATTGAATCCTTCATGGCAGAGGATGAATGTGGGTGTGGAAAGGGGCCAAGGACTGCACGCTGAGGAATGTTGTTCCACATAGAAACCTGAAGCCAGGGGAAGGTAGCCTCTTACATGCCTCTTACCAGCCTCGCCTTCCATCATTCCAATAGCTGAGACACCGGGGATAGTCCAGAGGTCATCTGGGAGACACGGAGACCACGATGAAGCATGTGGCTGACCCGTGCGAGGGAATCCAACCTGAACGAGAGATCTACCACATCCCTCCACAGTCAGGGCAGAGGGGTGAGGGTGCCCATTAGTCCTGCCACACTGGGCTCTGGAGCGCAGACAAACAAGGTAGCAGACGCCTGTGAGGAGGGCGCGCCTGGAAATGCTGTGGGAATCCCTCGTGAGACAGAGGGTCGGAGAATGAGCCCTGGGGTGGGATGCGGGTGAAGAGGGGATGTATAAAACAAGCAAAGCAAAACTACACAGAAGAAGATTTAGCAATAAAAGAAATGAAACCAAATGTAAGTCCACAGGGTCGACTCTAGAGGCTAGGAGCAACTGCCATGAGAGAGATGCAGCAAAGCGTGGCTTGAGATGCAGGATGTACATAGCAAGTGTGGATTTTCTCCTGTGCCCTCAACCTGCTCCCCCACTACACACACACACACACACACACACACACACACACACACACACACACACACACAGGACACTGGTCACTCTCTCCTGCCATCCCACTGAGCTCCTTCTTCCTAAGTCCTGCAATCCTCCCCCCCCCCCCCCGCCCTCCCATGCCCCCACCCCCCAACCCCCGCCCTGTTCCCAGAGTCACCTCTCTGCTCTCTGCTCTGTTTCTGCTGCCCCAGCTAAAGTGCATCAATCCTGGCCAAGATCACAAAGAATGGGTTCTGCCTGTAAACAAACTCAGTGTCACCTTTTGTGCCTCCTCCCCTCGGCCACTTTGGGGCCTTTGGGGCGTGGTGTTCTTATGCTAGTACCCATCTCCTATGGTGTCTAAGACCTTCTCCCTCCATCTCTCCCTTCCTAGCTTAGCCCCTCCCTCTATCCCCACCCTCTGCTTACTTGACTTAGAACTCCTCAGCACTCTCTTCACCCCCAGCATGTTCCCTGCTCAGCCACTGCAGGCATCGTACAGCTGCTCCTGAGAACCCAACCCAAATACCCAAAGCTCAATCCCAGTGTCCACTTCCAACATTACCCCCCCCCCATTTCTCTCCAGCTGCTAATGGTCAGAAATGGGGGGAGGGCATGCCAGGCAGTGGTGGCACACACCTTTAATCCTAGCACTCAGAAGGCAGAGGCAGGAGGATCTCTGTGAGTTCGAGGCCAGCCTGGTCTACAAAGTGAGTCCAGGACAGCCAAGGCTACACAGAGAAACCCTGTCTTGAAAAACCAAACCAAATCCAAAAAATAAAATAAAAAAGAAAGAGAGAGAGAGAGAAAGAAAGGAAGGAAGGAAGGAAGGAAGGAAGGGAGGGAGGGAGGGAGGGAGGGGGGAGGAACGACTCTGCGATCTGCTCCCCTCTCTCTTCCTCCCCCCTTTCTTCCATCTCCATTGCTCGCATATTGATCCCTATCCCTAAGATTCCATGTCCTACACCTGCAGGAGTTCCTAGCTCCCAGTCACCTATGCACTTTCAGTGGATTCTAAAGTACCCATTAGGTAGCGCTTCCATGGCTCTACCAGAAGCCCTTGTCCTCATATTGAGGTTCGGGCACATCAGGTTGGGTGATCTGACACACTCCAGGAGCTGTCCTCAAACCTATCCTCTGTCTCTACTGGAATTGACATGATAGCCTGAGTCCCGAGTGCCCTGCCTTTGTTCTCTATGTTGTTTCTCTCTGGATCACTGTCTCCCAACTGATTCCCACCTTGCTAGCCCCTTCATCTGGGATTCCGGAAGTAGAAGACTCTGCCCATCTCCCGAGTCTCTCTTCTGGGCATCCGCCAGTGGCTGGCCCCTCCCTCCCTTGTCCCTTCCCTCTTGTTCTCTGGCCCCTACACTTGTGTCTATCAGTAGCCATGATACCCCTTTGCTGTCTGTTATTTGTTCTCTGTCATCAATGAGTCTAGAACCCTGGCTTACACAGAAGGACCATTATAGAAGGGATGGAAGGAAGAAAGTCAAACGCTTCATGCTCTAGAGAAATCTCGGAGATGTCAATGGAAAGACAGGGGTCAGGCTAACAGCCCACTATGGATTTTAAAACCTCTCAGCCAAATAGTCCTTACCTGCCCAAACTCTCCGGACAGCAAGACATGTATTTAGACGTGGATAGGGATTCTACATACTTGAGATTTGTACATGAGGAATTTCTGAGATATTTCCTAATGAAGACATGACACAGGGAAGAGAAAGGTGAAAGATGACATGATAAGAACTGAATTTTCTCAACTCTACCAGTTGTACCTATGAAGAAACATAGCTGGGCGTGTGTGTGTGTGTGTGTGTGTGTGTGTGTGTGTGTACATGTATGTCTATGTCAAATTTCCTAAGCTCCCCAAAGGGGAGGCTCCTGGTTTGTAAAATGGGAGTGACAGTGGCATTCTCATTTTATAGGGATTAAACTGGGCAACTATATAATCACTGCCTGGCACATGATGACCTGCAGTGGCCTGCAAATCCTGACAGACAAACCTATCTAGCTTCCATTGGTGGGCACGAAGCCTCTTGTCTCTGTCTCCCGGCTCCAGGGTGGCACCTTACCTAGCTCCTGGACGTGAAGATCCCTTCATAGTTCCACAGGTTTGCCTTGACCTATACATGTCTGTTCACTCCCCTGAGGTCAGCCAGCTTCCCTGTGTTCCCAAGTCACATAAGCGAAGAAAGTCTTAGCAGTAACACATGGACTCTCAAAACACAGTCACTTTTGCCATGGTTTTTAGGATAAAGAGAGCTTCGGCTTTTCTCTAAGAATTGTTGAAGTATTAAATGTATGCACAACACCTGCTATTCCAACATCTCAGCCTGCTGTAGAAAGTTGTCTCTGGGTCTCCTGAGAGAATTTCCAGGGCTTTGGTTCCACCAGGTCTCTGGAATAAATTTACCTAGTTTGCTCAGTCTTACTGTGTTGATGGATCTCTTAGGCCTAATCCCTGCATGTTAGAACCAAGCTCGCCTTAACTTCGAGGTCCATTTGTTATTTCTCATCTTATCTTTACCTTAATAATTAGTGCAAATTATTCTGTTCAAAACAATAACAACAACAGAAACTTTATGGAGATATTTTATGTACTTGTAAGCCATGCTCTTTTAAAGTTATTTTAAGGATGTTCCTTGGAGGCCACACATATTTAAGTCACTCGATCTTTCATTAGAGGGCAGTCCTATGGAAGCCTTTGTTATTTTATTTGCTCTTTTTCTGCCTTGACAAAAAGTTGCACATCTTGTCCTCCTGCCTTTTTAAACAGCGTCTAGAAATCTGAAATAATTAGCTCCCTTCTTCTTTGCAACATTATTTTTAAGCCATCTTGTGCGGCTGTGGAGTAAGGCTGCTTAGAGCCTAGGCTTTGATACCGTAACCCTTCCTGTCTCTTGATACTGACCACTGTCAGGGTACAAGGCTGAGGGTCATTTCATCTCACATTAGGTGTAAGTGCGCATGGGAAAGAGAACAGTTTCCCAGGACTTTCCCTGCGGGCTTCCCTGTGCCTTAGGTGCAAGAGAATGCAGGAGATACTTCATCCTGGAATATTTGTGTATAATAATGATCCCAACAACATTTAAGGCTGTGTCATTTCAAGAATGAGTGGTTTCCATGTAAACAAACTGCTGTCCTAACAGAAAAATGTGGGAAAGCTGGCAAGGGGGCAGTGCTACTGAAACATCCTATCACTACAGGGATGTGATTGCAACATGTTTCTCTTAGAAAATGTATTCTAAATAGTCTGTTTGGATAAACACTTGCTTTAAGGAAATAAATTGCCTTGAAGGACACTTAGATTTCTTTACTCCTTATGCTGGCCTCTGCCATGTCACTGATTTTAAAACATTTTTGTATTAAGCTGGGATTTGGTTTTAATCTCACCTGGAGTTCTGAGTCACCCCAAAAGCTTTAGTAAACAATTCACATGTGTTCATGCATGCAGCTCAGAGTGCCTGAGACAGACAGTCAGCATTCTGAATCCAGTGTGAGCAGAAATCACATAAAACCACATGCTAGACAGATCACAGTTCACTTATTTAGTGATTTACTGTTTTATTTTGGTGCCAAATATTTGGACCATGATATAAAATTCCCAACACTAAAAAACATGGCAAGCAATGAAATAGGAAAAATAAAATAAGTCAGTTGAGAATTTTTTTAAACTTGGAATTCACTGTAATTAGAATGAAATTTTTAACTTTCAGTTTAGTCATGGGTTATTTTGTTTTCCTATTTTCTATTATTTCAGAGTGCATACACAAAGTGAATCCTTCTAGAGAGGCTCATGGTATGTTAGGTTCCAAATTATACTCTCCATGAAATATATTCATATATGCATATATGTATAATTTTCCTATTGATGTGTTTCTATATATAATTTATGTAACATTTTTGCCAAATAATTAAGGCTTTTTTTGCTGATTCAAGCACACTTAAAAGGAACAATCGTACAGTAGCTGTCATACCACATAAAATGCCCCAATGAAACCTTAAATGACACCTCAAGCTCCATGGCGTTCACCATTTATACCTTCTGCTGTTATTAAATGACTGTATGACTCTCTGAAAAAGTATGGCTTGGCTTCTGTCAGCTGTGACAGAGTTTATTACATTTGTTAGAGCAATGGTGATGCAAATTTTTATGAGGGTAAAATGTTTACTAAGCACCCCGAATATTGTGGGGAAGAAATATTTTCAGTTTGCTCCTTGTAAGGTCCACAAGGGGCCTGTGAAGTTAGGGTTAAGTGGACCCACACTCCCCACAGCACAACATAGAAATACCCAGAGGAACAGGGCCTTGCAAAGGTTCAGGGCTGTGGTTCTCTTAGTAAACAAATGCAGAAAGTGAAAAAAAAATCACACAGGTCTTTCAGAAGAGGGGAAAAGGTCTAATTAAATTCCAATGTTGAAAGCCAGACAGCAGGTCACTTGTTTGTATTGATTAGTATTCACCAGAATCATCCAATTCTTGTGTGAGTATCAACTACAGGGATTTGGTCCTGACCTGAACTGACTGTAGCACACACATTAATAATAATAATAATAATAATAATAATAATAATAATAATAATAATAATAATAATCAGAAATAATTCCTTTAGAACTATTCACGTTTAGAAACTGATTTGGACAATAGAGCATTACAAATGGGGGGGGATTTTGATTTAAGAGAATTGTTACATACATTTTATTTTTGGAAATGATTTCATAGAACAGACATGCCAAACCTTTGGTTTTCTGATACCACTTACAGTCACTGAAAGACAACGTAGGGGGGAAAAAAGGTGATAAACGGCTCTGTTCTCCACTGAAATGGTTGCCTCCCTTTGAAACAAGTATTGCTTTTTAAAATCCACGCAGAAAGTTCCAATCCTGTTATGGACACTTTTAAATTCTTCCTGCCACAAATTTGTTAGACTGTCACACCGTAGCCGTTAAAACAAATCTTTCCCTTGCAGGTTTTTTTTTCATGTAAATTTTAGTGTCACTCTGGGGGAAGCCTGGAAGTGAAAGTTGTAAACCTTTCTCTTAGCTCTTGAGAGGCAAGAGAGGGAAGCGTGTTCATCGTTGCTGAAATGAGCGCTCTGGGTGGGAAGGTTTCCCGCTGCGCTGAGGGACTTCAGGAACTCCAAGCAAAGCCTGCGAACTAAGTATTCGCGATACCCCTAGGTTGAGCCTCAGCCTCACTCTAGCCATTTGCTGTTCCTCTGTTTGGAGGGCGCAGTGGTTTTGTTTGTTTCTGGTTCTCAAGTGCCTGTGAGTGGTGCGGTGACAACCCTAGCAGGTCCAGGAATGCCCCGAGGCCGGGTTTTGAAGCTTTGGTTACTCAATCTTTGTCATCTTTGTCGTTCACCTTCGAACTTATAACTCAGCTGAGCAGCGCTCAAGGTGCCGACCTCAAAAGCTAAACTCGGTACACGTGCTGCTCTAACTGCCTTTCCTTGACTTCTGCCAGGCATACAACCTTAAACCCCATGCAGGTTTGGGGGTTTTAAGCAGGGGCCTGACTGTAAGGCGGTCCCTTTAACCCTTCAGAAGGCAGATGACCCAGAGTCAAACGTTTCCCTGGTGTCAAGGTCCACTGTTGTCTCTGCCACACTCGCCAGACCCAGCCCTATCTCTGTGCGTCCCTGAAGATGCGCTAGACTGTGGCCCCAGGAGCACTAGATCTGAAGTGATCTTAGAAAAGGCATTTGGGGAGAGTCTAGCTTCCACTGGCCTCGAATTCGCCGTTAGTGCCTGTACATCCTAGCCTGGACGCTCAAGGGCACTGGGAAGCCCCGTAGCAGGGCCAGGGGACCTACATGGTGTTGATTTTCAATATTTAGCGTCGCTCAGGCAAGGGGGAGTGTTAGGGAATATTTAGGGAGTTGACACCTGAAATAGGACTTCTTTGAAAATCGTTTTAAAAGAAAAGCACAGAGAATTTTCTTCCCAAAGCTCTGGATACCCCAAAATACACTGAGCTTTTCCCTGATGGTGCGATCTTAGCGCTGAAGCAGCAAAGTCGGGCCCACTCGGGAAAATGCAGGAGGCTGAAGACCGTGAGGTCACTTGTGCCTTTACTGGTGCTCACTGGACACCTGAAGAAATCATGGCAGGAACTACCATAAGGCAGAGCCAGGCAAAGAAGGTTTGAGAAGGAAAGAGCCCCGTTTTCGGTGGATCGCGACAGTGAGACCCACAAGGATCCTCGTGCAGACCCCCCACCTCGGAGCGACAGGGGCTCCCACGTGAGTTCTGGTGGCCCGCCTCCTGACGTTTGTCCCCAAACTCACAAGAGCGACCCCAAAGGTCTCCAGGTGAGACAGATCCCCGCACCGTCGGGGCGTGCCCAGTGTCCAGCTCGGCTTCCCGGGGCGCCGAACGAGGGCTGCTGCTGCCCCCTTGTGTCGGCACCGAGCCCCGACAAGACGGTCAAAGGCCTGTCAGATGTTCCCCCACCGCCAGCTTCTACTCGCCTGGGGCCAGAGAAGCGGCCCTAAAGCCCAGACAAGGTCTTCGTGCCAGGACCTCCGCAGCTTCCTCCTTCTCCACTGAGTCCAGACCTCGTGGACGCGTGTGGAGGGAAGACACGCTCAGGAACCAGCCAGGGACGAGAACACAGAGTGCAAGTGGAGGGGTTCCGTCATATGTGGACAGTGGCGGGCTCCATGGAGTGGATGGCGAAGAAGTCTCGGAGGAAGCAAGGCCCAGGAGAAGTAAGGGACCCACCGAAGGCATAGGCCAGCTGCTCCGCCTGGGGACAGCAGTGGGCCGCGCGCCAAGCTGGAACAAGACCCTTAAAGCTCCGCGAAAATGCCCTCGGCGCCGCGGGGACGGCCGTAGTGGGGGGAAGCAACCCCACAGTGCGCAAGCGGGGTGGGTTCGGCGCCTGGAGGAAAGCTTCGGCCTTCCCCGGGAGCTGGAGGATGGATGAGAGCTCCCGCGGTGGGGTGGCCGCGGGGGTGGGGTGCGGGACTCGGATGCTTTCAACTTTCTTTGTAGTCTAGGGTTGTTTCGGGCCTTGTTAAGAAAACTAATTCCTCTCCAGCCGCTGCGCACACTCAGAACGCGGCGCGCTGCGTAATCAAGCCGTAGCCCAGCCGCAGAAAATAAGACACTAAATAAAGCAACTCTGGCAAAGAGCTCAGAACCCAAAACTCCTGCGGCGGAGCAGCGACTGATCGTTTTTAATGACTCGCTGCCACTTCGCCTCAGCTGTCAGCCAGGCCCAGGGAGGCGCTCAGAGCCTCTCCCACCCGGCCATCAGCACTCCGGCCCCCTTGCGGCCGAATCCCACCCAGTCCTCCTGGGGCGCTGAGGTTTGGCCCATGGACTACAGTGCACGGCTAACTGGAGACCGTTCCGGGACCCGAGCCCGGGTCTCCGGAGCCTCGCGACAGCAGCTATGTGTCCAGGGAGCGCAGGGTGTCTCCCACCCGCTGGCCTCCAGGCCCCAGGCTACTCAGGGCGCATCTCGTGGTGCCCTAAGCCCGACTGGTCTTTCGATTCCTGTTGCGAGGTCTCCCGGACCGTGGCAGCCGGAGGCGCCGCTGAGCCCTGCAAACCCACCCAGAGCGAGTGCAGCAGTTCCCACCCAGCGCGTGGCTGCCTGGCGTGGGATCTGCGCCTGGGCCGGGCTTCGGGCAAGTGTGGCAGCGTGTGCATGTGTGTGCGTGGGGCGGCGTGGGCGCCGGAGCAAGGGGCGGTAGGGGCTGCCACCCAGTCCCGGCCACGGCTGCGTACAGTAGCGCGCGGGGGCGCGCGGACCAATTCCAGGAGCGCGGCAGGCGGCCGCGCCCAGGCAGATACCGGAAAGGCCTGTGATTGGCCGCCGGTCGCCCCTATGCAAACGAGCTGAGGGAATGGAATTCCTCGGGCCGGGCTTACAGTAAAAGCACGTTCATTTCCAGGCACTCTCATTCATAGAGCCAGCGGGCGCGGGCAGGACGGGCGCCCCGCGGCCGGACCCAGCCAGGGCACCACGCTGCCCGGCCCTGCGGCTGGCACTTCCATCCTGAGCTCCCGGGGACGCAAGAAAGTCACCCTTTGCGGCTCCTCCTCGCTCTGCGTTGGACCTCCTCGCTTTCCTTTTTCTTTCTCTTTTTCTTTCTCTTCTTTCTTTCTTTCTTTCTTTCTTTCTTTCTTTCTTTCTTTCTTTCTTTCTTTCTTTTTTTCTTTTCTCACTTTTGAATGAACTGGCTGCTAGGCTTGGATGTTTCAACTTCTCTCCCGAGTGAACTTTTCTCCGATTGTTTCTTTTGACAACTGAGGGAGAAAGTGTTCCGGGGTTCCAGGCAAGCGGTGAAGTTGCGTGTGCGTGACAAGGTGCGTGGGAGTGAGCGCGATCGTGTGTAACTCGAGCCTCCTGGTCTACGGTGCATCCTCCCAGACCCGCTCCACCTGCTGCGGTTTACACGGTGCTCGCTCTTGGGTATTTGTGCGCCCCAGCAGAAAACCAGCCAGCGCCTGGCGACGTTGGAGGAAGATCAACTTGCTTCTGCCAGAGTCTGGGCTGACTCACTCAACCAATGTGGACAGTGGCTGGTTTCTGGAAGAGTGCGGCTCTGCCTGTGTAACCCAACTGCGGCTCAACTCCCACCAAACCACAGGATCAGCCGCAAACTTAACCAACGTTCCCAAACCCGAGTCCTCAGCTGTGAGAAGCTCTGCCCGGAGTGTCATCCAGTTTGGCTTTTTTTTTTTTTTTTTTTTGGTTAGATTAGCTAGAGATCTTTGTATAGCTAAATTTTCTGCACTGGGCAGAATTTATTGAGAGAATTATGACAAGTGATTCTATCCCAGCCTTCCAACTACTGAAGCTGATTTTCAAGGCTACTTAAAGAAAAAAAAAAACTGCAGCAAACATTAATGGATTTCTGTTGTGTTTAAATTCTCTACAGATTGTATTGTAAATATTTTATGAAGTAGATTATATGTATATATTTATATATACAAGCACATACATTAGTAGCACAATCTTTAAAAAGTTACGGCTCTTGCTTTTGAGACCCGAAGTGAGTTCATGTTAAGAGGAGCGCCCTGTACGGAAGACACGCCTAAGTTTTGTATTTTGTTGAGACTTTAACCAAAACTGACCTGCGAGAAAAAAAAAACAAATTGACAAGCAATTAACTGCTGGAACTTCCGAATCTAGGTTTTGCTGGTCATTTGTTGTTGTTCTGCGCATAAATATTTTAGGACACGTACCGGAATTTTGCCTCCGGGGCCGTTTGTAATAGCCAAAGACTGAACTTCAACTCTCAACGCGAGGCTGCTTTGGGCTTTTGACTTTGGATTTTGGTTGCCCGCTTTTTAATGCACTAAGCGGCCGCGGCCAGTTGCTAGCCCTGCTTGGGTGTGAGGCCCGATCTGATCTGCATAACTAGAACTCAGTCCTGGACTGTTGATAACTTAGTCTGCTTCCTCCTCCCCCACAACCCTCCGGTAGTAAAAAGGGCTCCTGAACTTGTATGTTGGTCTCCGGGGAGCTGCTTTTAGAAGATCTGAACCCGTGTCGCCGTCTTGTAGGAGCTGTTTTCAGGGTCTTTACTCAATCGGCTTGTTGTGATGCGTATCCCCGTAGATGCCAGCACGAGCCGCCGCTTCACGCCGCCATCCACCGCGCTGAGCCCCGGCAAGATGAGCGAGGCGCTGCCGCTGGGCGCCCCGGACGGCGGCGCTGCCCTGGCCAGCAAGTTGAGAAGCGGCGACCGCAGCATGGTGGAGGTACTAGCTGACCACCCGGGCGAGCTAGTGCGCACCGACAGCCCCAACTTCCTCTGCTCCGTGCTGCCCACTCACTGGCGCTGCAATAAGACCCTGCCCATCGCTTTCAAGGTACCCCGGCCTGGAGAGGGTGGCGAGGGGCGGAGGGAGGGGGCGCCAGGTGGAGGCCAGCCGGTGCCCAGAGTGAGCCTAGAGGGCCAAAGCTATGCGGCTTCTTGAGAGGGGCGCTGCCTGTGAGTTTGGGATGTGGAGAAGCTGCGTTGCCGTAGCGACCCTCTGAAGGCACCCACCCTTAGCCTCAGAGGCACCCAAAAGAGTTTTAAGCAAACAAACAAACATAAAAATCAGGACAATCCATAATATCTACCAAGGGCCTTACCTTTGCTACGAACTAGGAAAAGTTAAAACCTTGGAGTGGAGAAATCCCTCTTCTCATAAGGATAAGGGGCCTTCCTCCGGGTGAACACCTAGATCGGTTTGTATCTCTCAATTGAAGGCATCAGGAAATAAAATGAGAGGCTTTAATACTTTTCGGTCAGTAAAAATAAACCAACTAGGGAAGCCGCCAGGGATCCCACCCCCTGCAGACTTTTTTTTTTTAACTGCCCTATAGGAATCAGTATGTCCAAAGTCCGCGGCAGGCGTAGTTAAGTTTGCCAAAGTCCCGAGGAGTTTTTCGAGCCTGTAGCCTGCTCCTGCCAGAAGCCGCAAGTAGTGAATCCTGTTGCTTTTTCTGGAACCCTCCAGAACGTTATCATTGGCTCACTTAAATTAAGCCCCGGGCAAGGGTGACGATGTGTCTTCCTTCTGACACCTGGAAAAGTCCAATCCCGCAGCTTTTTCTGTTAGAGGAGGGGGCCTTGTAGACCCGACACCTTCGGACGGGCCGCTCACGTCGGTCTGGTCGCTTTTCACCCTCAACTCGCCCTGGCTTTGAGTTGCCTCTAAAACTTGGCTGTCAGAACCGATATATAAACAACCCCGGGCGTTTTTGTAACAACCACCCTACTACTCTGGCAGGGAGCTGAAGGAATTTAGATTCTCTTCTTTGGTCTTCTGCGGTGGTGGGCTTTAAAGGTACAGCTGAAAAGCAAATTGACTCTGTCAGGTCCTGTTCTTTTAAAAGGCTAATAAAGACGGCGGATCCAAGCTCAAAGAATCTCTCTCTCTCTCTCTCTCTCTCTCTCTCTCTCTCTCTCTCTCCCTCCCTTCCTCCCCCCCCCCCCCCACATTAGCAGAATAATGCCCCATTTAGGAGGGAGATTAATTTAATTTAAGCTTTTCTTAGTTCCAGGCCTCAGCTGGAACTTGATCTAATTACAATGAATAACACTCACTTTTTGAAAGTGCTGTCCGAGTTCCTTTTTTTATGCTAAAAACACCATGCACATTTTAAAAATCACAGAAGTAGAATTTGCAATCAACTCTGCCACCTTTATCGCTGTTTTGAAAGCAACTTTTTAAGGAGATGGGGGTGGAACTGAGGGTCAGAAGGGCCGCCAGGCACTTGCCTTTCCCTTCCCCACCAGTTGTTTGGGAAGCCATCCCAATTCCTTTAGAAAAACAAATTTAGCTGATGCTGTGTTCTGCTCTCCCAGTGAGGAACCTGGCTGGGCTTAGCCCTAAAGTTACTGTCAGAGAACTCAGGCTCACTACAGTCAACCAAAGGGCCTTCTAAGGTAGGTTTCCCTGCATAGCAGAGCTAAAGCTACTTGTGGCTTCCTTGGGGATGAAATTGGGGTCTTTTCTGCCAGGAAACCCCAGTTTATCACGACACTAAATGATTGGGGTGTTTTTTTTTCCCCTAAAAATTGTCTTCAGAAGTTGAAGCTATACAAAGTCTTGAGCTATCACATAGAAACATTTATTTTCTTAAAAGAATGAAAGACCATATACCTATTACTTGTACAAGCCACAGAAAATTCCCTTTAGCAAAAATAATCACAGCCATAGAGATTTCCTTTTATAAATGACTTTGGAAAATCCACTTCTAAAAGAGTCTCAGTTTGCTTTTCTGAGTGACAGCCCGCCCGTAGCTATGACAAAGGTCGAGGTGCAGACAACACAACACATGTGAAAGGTTCAAGTGGGTCTCTTGAGAGAGCTTGTGGGAAAAAGGACGGGGAGGCAGAAAAATCAGACCACCTGATTAATATTTGTCACCACTCTGTCCCAAGGAGGGATGCTGCTTCTAGGAGCTCAGTCAGCACCCTGCTGACCTGAGACGGTAGATAGAATTTTCAGAGGGAGGGGAAATTTAGAGGCTGGGTTTAAGAGGAAGCTGTGCTGCAGACAGACAAGCACCCTAGCTGCACTTGCTCTGGATCCCTGGCCACTCTGTGTACCAGCCCCTACCAAACACGCTCCAGCACTTTCTACCAAAAAATAATGTTTCTGTACATGTTAGATTCAAACTAAGGTTCAGGAATCTCCTTAGGAGTTAATCTTGCAGGAATTATCCTATTGCCTATAGTTTAAAAACAAAAAACAAAAACAAAAAACCCAGGCCACTAATGGAAGAGCATCTTCTGGAATCTTCTGGACATTTGTTATGTCCTCCACTTTAATCTTCAGAATAATCAAGAGATTTTAAATTATGAAGTCCCTTGAAAACGGGTTGACTATTCTCATTGGTCTTCCCACCCTTCCTCCACCTCGCTCTTCCCACCTCAGATCGTTTACCTTAGTGTAAGAGAAACACTTAATTTCACTGCTGAGAAATGTGGACACGTGCTGCATGCCATGCGGGATGCAGAAGCCGCCTCCATAGTTGTTTCGGTGGCTTGCAGTAGATTTAGTGATATTGTAATAGTACAGTTTGTTTAGGTCTTGGTACAACAGAGGCCAAAGACCACAGGTGCTAGCGGAATACGATTTTCGTTAAAGAAATTAGTATGTTTCTGCCCTGAAGATCACGGTCCCTAGCTGTACATTATAAATGTCACCTCAGATGAATTCTAGGGCCCATTCCACAGCCTTCTTTGAAACTCTGGAAGATTAAGAAATTTGCAGTAAACGAATTGTAACTGTAATTTCAATCTATAAAATTGTTGGGAAATGCCAGTTTCAAATTATGGGCAGGCTAGCCGTGAACAGCTCCGGAAAGTCCTTATGGCACAGAGGACAGCTGATATTTTGCCCAACTTCCTGAGACTTAGAGAGCAGAGAAGTTCAACAAAATATAAGCTATCTTTGGCCTGCAAGTCCCCTCTTGTCTGTTTGGTCTGCGCTAAATGTCAATGTTTGTCTTTCCTTACCTATTGTTTATAGCTTTTTATTGAAGACGATGTTTTTATTTCTGTTTGATGTTTGATTTTTTTTTCCTCATTCTTTTTTATATCATCTCTCAATGACAAATCTGTGTCAAATTGGAAGACATCTTAGTTTTAAATTAATAATAATAATAATAATAATAATAATAATAATAATAATAATAATA
>OU015745.1:139698649-139720710 GCA_907169655.1 Acomys percivali | reverse complement strand
CTGCAACCTTTGAGAATCTTCGGGGATTTCCTAAATTTGTGAAGAGCGGACCTCCCTCCCAGCCCTTCCTGGCTGCCTTGGTTTTTCAAAGGCAACATTTAAAGAAGTCTTTCCTCTCACATGCCTTTGGGTGCCTGAAGCAGGGGAGCCCAGCTTGCTCCTTGCAGAGTCCCAGGCAGAGGGATGCTGTGGGTACTACTTAATGAAGACGGCCACCCCGCACCCCCACTGCAGAAGACCCTTTGCGTGGCATACACAGTCTTCCTTTTTGTGACAAAGGGTAAGTTTCACATCCCCAGGAACAGTCCCTGAAAGCAGAAGATGACTCATGTGTCCCAAGCTACAGGCAGGAGAAGGAGAGTTAGAGAGCTACAGGGGAACAGTGGAGTAGAGCTGTTTACCCACGGGCCAAGAAAGGGTAGCAGTGCGCTCCCAGCGAGAGACTGAGGGCCACCCCTGACTCCAGCTGGTTGGGGGGGGGGGGCAGGGGGTCTGACTGGAATGTGATGGTGTATAGAACCTGCAAGAAGTGGTTTCCAGCTTCTTATCTTCTATCTTACTTTTCGCTTCCTGCCCTCAGCCCTCCTGGGGACAGCAGTATGCAACAGTATAGTATCTTGATAGTGTGGGTTAGTCATTTGCTGGAGTGAGTCTCGGGCTGGACAGAAAGACAGGGTCTAAGCCGAGGCTTGTTAGACCTCAGAACGGTCAGTGTCCACCAGGGAGCCCTGCCCTGAGGCCCTGGAACCGCCTGGCCTTGCAAAGCATGTCATGTCAGAGCAGCAAGTGTCCAGGAAGGCTCACCCCGTGACCTTCTTTCCGACTAAATAAAGCAGTTCGTATTTTGTTCTGCCCTTTGGATGGACAGACTGGCGTCGAGGGAGACGCCACATGTTGCTGTCTTGTCGTGTTTATATTGCAGATCAGCCACTCACAGTTAGGCTTTGCTAAAGCTTGCCAGCTGGTGATGCGGCCCTGAGCTTTAAGTTTGAGTTGAAATCAGTCTGAGTAGCAGCTCTGTCACCTGTTGAACATTCCTCCTCCCCCCCCCAACCCACCCACCAGCAAGCCAGGTGTCCATGGACATTTCATCCCAAACCAGTCCTCACAGGATCCCTGTGGAGAAGTTGTCGTGCCTTTGACATTTTTCCTGAGACTTCGCTGGGTTCCTGGCCCACGTGTTTGTTAATTCCTTTAGCCTACATGAAAACACTCTGAGGCAGAATGGTTGTTGTTACCTTATGTTTTGAAGAAGAGAAAGCTAGGGCCCAAGAAGGTTAAGAAAGCTGCCTGCAATTGTACAGGCATCACGCGTGACTCGAACACAGGTCCATGCTTAGCCTCTCCTGTGTATTTCCGCATCTCTGAGATGTTATTAGCAGCACTGTCTCCAGATGCTTGTGGAAGTCCAGACAGCAGCCGCTTCTCTCTTGGCCTTTCTTTTTTTTTTTTTTTGCTGTTCCTTCCTCAGCCCTCACGTCACTCTTTATCAGAATTCTCCCACGTCACAACCATCCTGCAGCTGATGCTGCTGCTCCCTTAAGTGCCAGGAGCAGAGTGAAGGTTTTAGTACGTTCCTCCTCTTTCCATGACACCTCCCACTGGCTGGATGACTCACATTCAGGGTATCTGTGACTTAACAGCTTGCCCCTCCACTGCCAAAAGCCTCTGCCTCCAGGCGGTGCCCAGGATCAGCCCCAAGGTTATCTATGTCCCGGCCAGTGAGGGCTTCTGGAAAGGCAGGTGGCTCTTATCAGAGAGCACACTAGACCATGAAGTCTTGGGCAGCCCAGGCCCTCTGCCCTGCCTTGGGTGCTGAAGAGCCCCGGAAGGCTAGCCTTATGTCGTTACAGACTGGCTCTCCTCTGGTTCCCCCTAAGTCCTTCCTCTTCTGGCTGCAACTTGCTGAGAAAAACACTTGAAAGTCTTTCGCTCTCCACGCCCACGTACTTAAAATACCAAGCCCATAGGTCATTTTAATAAGGGAATTTGGCTAATAACACATGTGCGCTTGAGGCTGCGGCTCCCACGTCTGCAGGTGCTGGCCAAGCAGAGCCTTGTCTGAGCAACCATGGGCCTGGGTGGGTGGAGAGCCGAGCCAGTGGATCCTGCGTGCCAGATGTGCCTCTGGCTACCTGGAAGCCATTGTCAATGACAGTGCTCAACCCAGCTGGAAAAATACAAAGGAATAGAGGTCAGCTTTTTATCCAGGGGAAAAATGTCACACTCACGGTTGACGAAAAAAAGTCACCATGGCCTATAGATACTAAGCAGATGTCCTCATACTCGGTGGTCACAGCAGTACCGGGGAGATGGCTCAGTTGCTAAAATGGCACCTTCAAATTCATAAGTTTCATTCTGAGAACCTACCTCTTAAAAGCTACATGTATAATGCACATTTGAAATCCCAATTCTGGACACGTGGAGACTCACTGAGGTGTTGGGGCTTGCTCACTGGTCAGTCAGCCTCACTGGATCTCTGAGTCTCAGGCCAGTGAGAGACCCTATCTCAAATAACAAAATGGGCGGTACTTGAAGAGTGACACCAGAGGTTGACCTGCGGCCTCCACATACATGTACACTTATGTGTTCGTGCCCACACATCAGCTGTAACCAGAGCCATTTGTGAGGATAACCACCAGCTGACCTCCTCCTAGGTAAACCCTGTTACTGATATGAAATCACCCTACGCATGGTAGGCATCACTAAGTGGAAATTCCTCACATCTGTGCATAAAATGATGAGCATAAAATAATGGAACCAAGGCAATGAGTGGTAGGTACCCTTGCCAGAATTCATCGTGACAGGATTCTGTCCTAAGTCAGCTAGTCCCCGTTAACCAGGGGCTCCTCACAAGGTCTCACCTATCATAAGCCCCATAAGCTCCAAGAGAGACTGCTGTTGAGAGACCTGGGCTCGCAGGCAGCTGCCTAGAATAGTTTGCACATTAGAGTCACAGGGATAGTTTTCACTTCAGAGAACATCTTAGGAGTGGATAAAGGCTCCTGAGTTTGGATTTTGCACGGGTAGAGATTTAGGACACCAGTGGCAGAAACACAAAGGGTGGTGAGTGTGAAGCTTGGGGTTGTTTTCTCTGTGTTTAAGTTGAGTGATTAATATTTTTATTATATTTAGTGTGTGTGTATGTGTTAGTGTAGGGGGTAGTGTGTGTGTGTGTGTGTGTGGGTATGTGTGTGCATGTGGGCATGTGTTGTGGCGTGTGTGTGTGTGTGTGTGTGTGTGTGGTAGGTGGGTGGGTGTGGTAGTGTGTGCATGCATATGGGTGTGTGTGGGTATGTGTGTGCATGTGTGTGGTTGTGAGTGCATGTGTGTTGTGTGTGTTGTAGCGTGTCTGTGGAGGTCAGAGGATAACTTGGGGGGAGTCAGTTCTCTTTCTGCTCTGTGGTTCCCCAGGATGAAACTCAGATTGTCCAGCTTGGCAGTGCGTCCCTTCACCCACGGAGCCATCTTTCAAGCCAAGCTGAGCGATCTTGAGAACATAGTTTCACCTCTCTAAGTCTTGGCCTTGCCCCCTTTAAGGACTAGGATACCCATCTTGCTCGTTTCACAAGTCTGCTGTGATCACCAAATGAAGTAAAACATGGGATGGCGTTGGAAACATTGTAAGTTCTGCATACACCTAAGAATGGTAATATTGTGAGCACAAACTTCCCTGTTGCTCTTCAAGACTTTGTAGGTAAGAGTGGCTAAAGAAGGCCTAGTGAGGACAGGGCTGTTCTGGAGTATAGAAACCCCGCAACGCCAAGGCCGGATGAAGAGTGTTCCCGCCCAGTGTGCTCCCACCGAGCATCTCAGAATATGCTCTTGTTTAGAACGTTCACAGGTACAGTGAGGTTGAGGCCACACATGATGACCTGCGTGTGAAGGCCACGCATGACAGCTAACGAGGAAGAAAAGTGCTATAGGAAGACAGCGTACAAATATGGAGTCAGCAACCGGCCCTGAGACTACAAGCTCCTATAGAAGTTCAAGGCTGGTGACAAGCCCAGGAAGTTGGAAGGAGGAGAGCCCGCCACCCCCAGAGCCTCCTGAGGGAACTGCCTTGCAGCAACCTTCATCTTGGCCTTGTGGCCTCCAGAGCAAGGAGCGAATGACTCTGGGTGCATTGAGCCATAGTGCTGTATTGCATCAGCCCCAAGATTGCTAGAACTCCATGCTCCTTGAGATCTTTGCAGTTCCAAAGCTGTTGGCAACAGGGGACATGGGCCACCATGCGTCCGTGCATGGTGACAGCTTGCTGGATAGACACAGGTTTGGAAGACATTACCAGAGAGCTTCAAGACACACTTTAGGCAGCCTATGGCTGGCTTCGGTCACAGGCTCAGATGACAGACTCAGAGAACATTAGATGCTACAGGCATTCCACAGCCGTGAGCTGAGAAGACAGTGTCAGACAGCTACAAGCTCCAATGCAAGCATCCCCCTGCCTCAGGCTCAATGTAAGAGCTATGAGCCACACCACAAATATCCCTTGAACTGAGAAGAAGGGAGGAAAAACAAAAATCATGGGAGAGTCGAGTCGAGTCCAAATCTTCTAACTCTTTGGCTGGAGGTAGCGTCTCATTGTCCCTTCACTCCCTGCAGCCAACACCCCAGACCAGCTCAGGGTCCAGCTATGTCACCATCAGTTGATGGTGTCATCAAGGTACTTCTCCCTTCCCCTGTCACTTCCCTGTCTTCTCCTGCCCCCAAGTCTCTGCTTCTTCTTCTCCTTTCACACTTGGAGGACTTGGTCCCTGCCCTCAGGCCGAGTAAGCACAGACAATCACAAAAGCTATCAAAGCAGGTGTCTGAATCAATCAAAGTGAGAGTAATTTTGGGGGTCCTATTGGAAATAGTCACTAGCAAACTCAAGTCTTAGGGAAGGTCACGTGAGAAGCAGGTCAGCGGTCACTGCCTAGGCCGGGATGATGGGAAGACTCCAGCAAGTGGGTCTGAGTGCCTGGAGAAGTGGCGGCGATGGGTTCAGGGACCACAGAGTCCCTGGGGCTCTGAGCAAAGCTGGGGAGCTGAGTTCATGAGCTGCAGGGAAAGAGTAAGGTTCTGGGGAGAAGATTCTGGAAACTGACTCTGGGGTTCCATGTTGATGATGTGAAGGCTTGCTGAGAAAGGAAGGCCCACTGTGAGGTCTGCAGGACCCGGCCTTACAACGACAGGCCACGTGAAGGCTCCAGAGAATGATGAGCAGGTAGCTCCCTCAGGCACCCCCATCAGCACACCATACTCAGCGTGTCCCCTCAGCTTCTGTCCGACATCCCCCAAGTCAGCTAGATGCTGAGGTAGAAAACCACATGGGATTCCCCCTCCCCCCACATCTGCAGATGTCTGATGGCAAACCCTAGAGCCTGGCAGCAGCTTCGGGGGGGGGGGGGGTAGGGGGTGAGAGGGGGAGGCCAATGGAGGGGGTTGCAGGAATTCGGGAGCAAAGGCCCCTGGGCCATAAAACCCCAATCCCCAGAAGTCATCCCTGCCTGGTCCCCTGGGCCACTCAAGGTGCAAAGGGACTTCATCACAGCCTTGCCTGCCATGGCTGTTCTTTTGGTGTAGACTTCAGCACATAGATTACAGACGCCCAGGGGTTATCTGGGGACCACCTTCTTTATTACAGCCGTAGTTTGTTGTGGTTCTAGGTTGCGTTCTTGGGAAATTTCTCAGCGGCCTTCAGCCATATGAAAGCACACGTGTCGGCTGGAAGCAGTAGGTTTCTTCTAAGGAGGGAGGGCAGGTAGGCTGGGTTTTAAGATAACCAATGCCTTTTGGAGCCAATGGGCACAGTTTGTTTCCCTTTCATTTGAGTTTCATTGCATGGGTAAGAGGAGAAGTTATGTTAACTGAAGAGCTAATATAGGTAGAAGGCTTAACATTGCACTCATCCAAGCACTGGCACTCCACACAGAGTGCTGGGAACAGAGCGGGTACACAAACATGCGAGCCTTCCGGTGCAAAGGGCAGTCGCTGCTGAAACCCTTCGCCTCACTTAGCCTTCGCTCAGCCCACAACTGTATACATTTGGAAATTTGCCTGTACCCATTTTTCAGGCAGGAACACTGCAGTGTCTAGATACAGTGGCTTGTCAGGGTCAGGCAGCAGGAATTCAAGCGCAGAATCCATCCCCCCCCCCCCCCCCCCGAAGCCAGGAGCCCAAGAAGTGATGCCCTGGATTAAACTCTGAGCTGGCCTTTCATAGAGACGTGTAAAGTTCCTGAGAGCCAGGCGCACTTTGCTGTGAATCTCAGTCTGCTGACTGCACACCCTCACTCTGCCCTATCCCATTAATACTTTTGTAACACCTAGTAATCTGGTATTTATAAATAGTATTGAACGTCAATCATCAATTTCTAATATTTACAGAGAATAATTTCTATTTCAGTCTTTGTTGATTTGGTTCCTTTGTTCCTTTGTTTCGAGACAGGAGCTCAGGTAGCCCAGGGTAACATTAAACTAACTGTGTAGCTGGGGATGGCTTTGAACTTCTGAATCTGCCGCCTCCTCCATTAACCTGAGTGCTATGCGGCGCTGCTCCCGGTTTGCACCATGCTGGCGTAGAGCCTTGCGCATCATGCTTGCTGGGCAACCGCTCTAACCACTGGGATACCCCCGGCGCCAGAAAGCCAATCTTTTCTAATCCTCAGAGGTACAGAGTTAAAAAGGGAACTATGCTGCTCTTCTTCCTTGCCTGGATTTTTATAAATAACCAAGGATGGCAGAGGGGATGGGAAGATGAGGGGAAGGAGGGATAGCTAGGAGTCCCAGCCTGCAAAGTCACAGTGTGCAAGTAAATTCTGATCTCTGATCCTGTGGGAACTAATGATTGACTTAAAGCCACTTAACTATGCAGCGTGCCGCACCTAGTGAGCCCACTGGGTGCATTCCCAATTGGAAACAGCCAGACCCCCAGAAGCAGCAAGAAGGCAAATCCTGCTGCCTCAACACCACTACCTTTCCGGTTTGAGGGCTGCACAGCGTAGATTGGCACAACGGGGAGACGCGCAGACCCCCCCCCCTCACTATGTGTTGTTCTGGTTTGTGTCCCCACAGGCAAGAGCTTCACTCTGACCATCACCGTCTTTACAAATCCCCCGCAAGTCGCAACCTACCACAGAGCCATCAAAATCACAGTGGACGGCCCCCGAGAACCCCGAAGTAAGTGGGCCCCCTTGGGGCTGGTAACTCTCTGAGCTGGTGTATTCACAGACCCCTCACACACACACCCCCCACCCAGGGTCTCACATACCTGTCTGTAGCTTCGGCCTCCCTCCTGAAGGGATGTCAGGCCGCTGCAGACTCTCAGTTCCCTTGTCAGCTCGCTCATTCTCAGAGGTTATTCCTGTGTAATGAATTCTTTCTGAAGCTTTGTCTTAGATGTCGAAGGGAAATTAGGCCAACTCAAATGAGGTAACAACAGTTTGGAGGCTTTCTGAGGGTGGGGGAAAGACCGTCAAATATACAGCGAAGTTCGCTGTGAACAGAAACAGCGCGTAGAAAACTGACCAAGTACGGCAGATGAAACAGCAAAGGCCTGAAGGCCAGAGTGGACCGGAAGAGACAGCTTGCCACCCATGCTAGTGTTAATTTGTTAAGGCCAAAGATGAAACCTGTGAAAATATTCCTTTCTTCTTCCCTAGCACAGATTATTCTAGGATTGTTTAAAATAGAGCCTGGGCTTGGAGGAGAATGCTGGGGGGGGGCGGGGGGGAACCAGTAAATATAGAAAGATGATCCCCCAAAAAGAGATCCTGTGAAGAAAGTGTTTAAAAAGGGAGTCAGGTGGGTTGTTTAGTTTGAAGGAAAGATGTCTTCAAAATAACTTAATGACTATCTTTGAGTAAACACAGGAGTGACCCTCTTCCAGGGCCACACCCCGGCCCAGGATTTGAGGCTAGACTACAGTTCTAAGTCTGTAGGCAGATGAGCCCTGGGTAGACACTAGCTTGCCCCCAAACCATGACAGCCTCCTCCCCCCCCCAGGGAAGTGATACTCTCAGAGTCTGGGATGCTGAAAAAGTGGGGTCCCTCCAGTCCTGCAAAGCTATGGTAACAAAAATGAAGCCATTGAGCGCATGGGCCCTAAAACACAGTGAGTAGAAGTCTTCAGCCTTTGGGAAGTTTGAGAACCTCCCAAAACGCCAGTTTCTTCTACAGAATGTAGGACAATGACAGCATCTTTGTAAGGCTGTGCCATGTGCCTGGTGCAGGACAGGAACTTAGGGCATGTCAGGGGGTCCCAGTGGAGCTGCCTAGCCTCGTCCCCTCCAGGTGACCTGTGCAATGTGGCAGTTCCATTGAGCTTCTGAGGCGGGTCCCTGGGAATGTGCATTCTCAATGGCTATCTAGTGGTCATCATGGCTACGGCAGCATGTCCTGCCGTCATAGCTGTGACTTCTGGCATCTGGACTACCTGTTGGACCCGGTCTCCTCCCTGCCTCCATTTCTCTAATTTCCCTGGAGCGATAACATGCAGAGAACAGCCACAGGGTGTTCACACTGGCTCCCCCTTCCTCCTCTTGCTGAGTGTGATGACTCCCTCCACTTTGGCCTTCTTCTCCCCTCCCCCATCCCCACCCCCCACTACCGAGGCCTATTCTGCGTTTCCTCTTTAACTTCTTTGAGATTTCCCAGCCATGATCAGACTCAAAGAACCCTGACTTGTTGGATAACACACCCTGCTCTTTATGTGTGGAGAGCAGACCAAGGTGGCAGACAGTCCTCACAACCCACGTTGGCACTCCCTGAGTTCCCAGAGGAGAAATGGCTACTGAACAGAAGGACCTACACTAAGCATGACAGAAACACCCAAGGGCCATGTCTCAGTGCAAAGGACCTAGGAGGAAGCCAGCCAGTAGAAAGGGCAGGGCCGGGGGGGGGGGGGGGAAGGGGCAAAGGTTAGGAATAGGATGTCTCCTTTGGGTGTCTGTGGCTCTCCAAAGCAGTATAGATCAGGGCCCTGTGTGAGGAAACAGCTTCAGACTAGGGCCCATGATAAGCCTTCTACTCTCAGTCTTCCACATGTAGGAAAGACAGGTTTTTACCTTATGCATCATAGAGAGCTGCTGTACCCCCAAATATAGTCTTCTGTTTCACAAAAGGCTTCTAGAGGGGAACAATGCAAATGCCGCCAACACCAAAAGCAAGAGTAGAGCATTACTGTTTAATTTTGCTAGTCTCTTCTTATTTATTTATTTTTGTCTTTTGAGTTGAGACAGGCTCTTGCTATGTAGTCCTGGCTGCATGCATACAGCCGCTCTGTAGAGCAGGCTGGCTTTGAACTTCTGATGGTCCTGCCTCTGCCCCCTGAGTGCCGGATCACATTTCATACCTGGCAGCGTCCTGATTCCTTCTAGTGGTGTTCCTCCCACCATCCTCCCACCACCATTTTTTTGATGCAGTGAGAAGTGAGGACTCTGTGTCCACATCAGGGCAGCTGGACTGATGCATCACTCTAGACTAAGGAGGTCTATCCAACTCCTCATTAACGATGGATCATGAATTCTGGATGAGTCTGGCCCAAGAACCCTGGTGTTTGCCAGGCTGAGAAACACTGCAAAGTTCTCTCGCTTGAGGAAATCAAAGACTGAGAGACAAAGAACCTCTGGTCCTTCCAAGAAAAGGAAAATCAGCCCCAGAGAAAGGAAGCAGCTTTGCCAGGTTCAAACAGGATGATGAAGCCATAGGAGAAGGGGCCGTTACTCACTGCTGTCTGCCTGTGGACCGCTGGCCACCCACACCCACACCCCTGTCTGTTTGCCCATTAGGTCTGACCATACCATGCTGTCTGCACTTCTCATCCTGTGAGCCCTCTCTTCTGACCTTGGACTCCTCCTTGTGTGTAAAATGTGGGCTGGCTGTCATGACTCCTCTCATAGAACCCAGCTCCAAGACTGTAAAGCAGGGCACTTGGTCACCTTGGTGCTGGCATGGTCAGTCGTCAGGACTGGGACTGCAGTAGGATGTGTTCTCCAGTCCCCAGCCTTCCTGCATCTCAGATAGCTCCTCTCCAGCACCAGTAACCCTCTGCCCCCAGTGAGTCAAAACTTGCCTCTCACACATTCCAGAGGGATTCTAGATCTCCGGTCAATACAGAAATGAGTGTGAAGGGATTAAATTCCCTGGGTGGGGGAGGGGAGAGCCATCAGAAGGTGTTTGTTTTCAGGTAGTAAGTAGAGCATTTAATGACTTGTTAACAAGCTGAAAGATAGTTGAAGAATAGAAGATACACTAAAAGGATGGTGCAGCAGAGGTAGAGGTGTGTGTGTGTGTGTGTGTGTGTGTGTGTGTGTGTGTGTGTGTGTGTGTGTAGGTCAGAGGTCAACATTAGCTGGTACCTTCTTCTGCTTGCCACTTGCTGTTTGAGCCAGGCCTCTCCTTGAACCTGTACTCCTCCACCGAGTGATGCTAGCAGGCCAGTATGCTTCAGGGATCTGTGTGTCTCTAGGCTTCAGCACTGTGCTTACCACTGTGGCCAGTTGCAGGGATGGGGTCCTGAGTCCTCACACTTGGGTGGTGGGCTCTTTACTGACTGAGCAGTCTCCTCAGCTCCACCCCCACCCACCCCCCGACCCCATAAAAGGATTTTCTACAAGAAGAATTGTAAGAGTTGTTTTATGTTGCTTCTGTATTTCTAGAAATTGATGTAAAGCTCCAGCTCTCAACCCATGCGTCTGTAAATTAGGAAATTCTGGGAATGTTGAGATATGAGACTGTGTTTCAAGACACATTCTCTACATATAGTGTAATTTAAATGCAAGTCTTGGTTTGGTGTGACAGGCAACACTGTGCTGAGGAAGTCAGGGGAATGAGTAGCTGGCTGATGTCTCGGGTCCATCCTGGAGATGAGGCTTGGGCAGTGCTTATTATTGGGTCAGGTACCTGTGTGTGACGTGTGGAACAGAGCTCATTAAAATTCATGAAAGCCAATAAATAAATGGCAGCTGTGTCGGCCACAGCTCCTGCCCACCTGTAAAGGTGTCTTGACAGGCACTGTCCAAACTCTGAGAGTCTCAGGGATGACAGCAAGGTAGAGCCGCTCTGTAAGCCTCAGAACTATTGGATGCTAGTCTCCTGATGGAACTTTCCTAGATGAGATTACCCATAGGAGAGGGCAAGTGAAATGTCTCTTTGTCAACTAGCTGAGGCTTAGAGAACTCTGTTGAGGTCATTGTAGGACTGTAAGAGTGTGTGTGGAGGGGGGATATGTGTGTTGATGTAGGTGTGCCCATGGTGTGTTCCCACATGGAGGCTAGAGGTTGGTTGATGTCTTGTGCCTTTATCACTCTCTTCTACCCTTTTGTTCACTTGAGTCAGGCTCTCTCACTGAACGTGGAGCCTACCTAGTTTACAATTCTGGCTAGAGGAGTTGGTAGTCACTCTCCAGAATTATTGTGTCTCTGCCTCACCGGTGCTGGAGTGGCAGGCATGCACTGCCGCCCCAGCTTTTGTACCTGGGTGCTGGGCATCCAAATCAGTTCCACATACTTGGGCAACAAACACCTTACTAACGGAACTGCACCCCCTACTAATGGAACTGCACCCCCTACTAATGGAACTGCACCCCCTACTAACAGAACTGCACCCCCTACTAACGGAACTGCACCCCCTACTAATGGAACTGCACCCCCAGCCTCAGGAATGTGACCTCCTTCTTTGAGTTTGAAGGGAAATAAGAAAAACCTTTTACATTCATACGTATGTATACATGTATGTTAAGTGGGATCTTTATATTTGACAGGCATTTTCAGGTAAAAAAAAAAAAAAAACGCATGAAAGACATCTGTAAGCTTATGGTGATCGTGGACTTAAAATCAAGATCGGTAGCAAAGTGTGAAGTGTGTGAGTGTGGATTTTTCTGAAGGCTGAAACCGTGTAGATCTTTCTCGTTCCTTTCTCTCGGTGAGAAGACACCACACAGCAGTCATCCTTTGCCCAGCGCCATTCAAAGTGGAGCGGGCGTATTCCTTTATAACCTCTCAGAAGGAACTATTGAGACAGCTGAAACAAAAGCCATTTAAGAAGCATACCCAAGCTGGGCCTGGGGGAGGCAGAGGCAGGCAGATCTCTCTGAGTTCAAAGCCAGACTGGTCTCCAAAATCCAGGACAGCCGAGGCTATACAGAAAAACCCTGTCTAGAATTCCCCCCACTCCCCAGAAAGCAGCATACCCAAGGTCACCCGGCTAGTCTGCAGGAACGGTTGCTGAGGAATCCGGACTTTGGGCTCCACGGACTCCCGTCTCTGTCTCCGAGCACTAAAGTATTTGAGCTTCATTCTATTGTGATTTCTGTATCTTTGATAAGGAGAGCTTATTGGTGTGGGTGTGACTCCTCGCACGTGGTTTTCTTAGAGGGATGGAAGCCCTGCAGCTCTGCAGCTGTCTGCCATCTTGCCCGGAGGGAGTCCCTCCTCCTCCAAGTAGGTGTAATGAGTGCTTCCTGGGCAGTCCCCAACACACAGATGCTGCCACCGCCACATGTGCCAATAGTTAGTTGGCTCTGCAGTCACTGAGGTCTGTTTGGGGACCTGGCATCCATGGGACATAAGCCAGTGATAGTGCAAAGCCTGTACATCTCCCAGAGAAAAGATTAATACCAGAGCAGCCCCGGGGCTGGCGCCTAAATGGAGATTCCCTTTAGCAAAGGGTTCCACATAAAGTCTGGGCACTCGGTGTGTGTGCTCTTAGGATCGTCACTGCCAGTCTCGGAGCTCCCAGGGAATGGTGCGAAATGTGCCTCCCAGGTCCTTTGGAGTGTTCAAACATCAGACATGTTTATCAGTTCAAGAGAGAACCTTGGTACATAAAGGAAAGTGGAGACAGTTTTTCCTTCCTTCCAACCTAGATGTCAAGCAGAAGAAAGAAAGCCCATCAAAGCAGGGAGGTGGTGGCGCATGCCTTTAATCCCAGCAGAGGCAGGCGGATCTCTGTAAATTCAAGGCCAGCCTGGTCTACAAAGGGAGTCTAGGACAGCCAAGGCTATACAGAGAAACCCTGTCACAAGAAAAGAAAAGAAAAGAAAAGAAAAGAAAAGAAAAGAAAAGAAAAGAAAAGAAAAGATGGTCCTGCTCTGAAGGCATTTCAGCCTAAGCAGGGATTCTGAGGGGCCTTCACCCCTGTATTTTAGTTCCCACTCTGCTAATCTCTCTAACTACCTGAAGACTTAGAGAAGCAGTTCTTAAAAGCATTAATAACAGCTGTGCCTAAGTGTTTCCAGTGAATTCTAGAATCTCTTCCTGTTTATATTTTAGTTATATGAAACGAGACCTAGAGGGGTTTGTAAGCATCAGCATTTCCCTGACTATTGAACCCAGGCTAAGGCCTAGAAGGTTCCCTGGGGCAATTGGGGGTGTGAGAGGACCCAGAAGGGAACATGCCTCTGCCTCCTTGAGCAGCAGCAGTCCACCTTGACAGTACCTCAGTGAGTTCTCGGCCAGACTCCCGCTTCTGGGCTGAAGCTGCTATTGTCTGGGTGGCTCTTGCCCCATGAAGTAGCTTCTTTCCAGGTTCTGGTAAAAATCTACAGGCGTAGTCCAGGCACCTCAGTTTGATGCAGAGAAAAAAAGAGAAGGAACAGGCAACGAATGAAAGGCCGCTCTTCCGAACGTTTCCTTTACTTCAGATCACTGCAAAACCGTATTGCTGCTTAGAGGAAATACCACAGCAGTGAAGCTGGGGGGGGGGGGCCTAAGCTAATATGCAGTTCTTGTTAGAACTAATTGCATGAAATGCTAAAATCACACCTACATACATATATGCATGCATGCATATATACACTATTGTCTACAGTGAGGCTTCTGTTCCTTAATCTTAAAATGTGTAAAAAGATTTCAGGATCTTAACTCCGGGACCTGGGTTTTCACCCTGGCGCCATCAGACCTGTGGGTGTGAACTTGGGCAATTATCTTAAGTACTTTAGCCCTTGGCTTCCTCTTGGGTCAAACTAGGCAATGAGATGAGATAATCTCTAAATTAGTTCCCACTCAAATGGGGGGTAACAAAATATTGTCAGCAAAATAGAGATATGGCTTCTTCACAAACAGGGCCCCTGACAGGCCACCACCCCTGAGCCTACCCCGAGTATCACCACCTGTCATGTCATGCCCTCTACCGTGGCTTCTACATTAGTGCCTGTTTTCACAGTTCCCCCCCTCCCCTCCCTCCCTAGCCTCCTCCCTCCTCCTCCCCCCATTTGAAAGGGCTTTGTAATTCATCTTCAGGTTCTTTAGCTAAAAGTGATTCACTCAGTGTCCTGTAACCCTGGTGTTTCTGCCATGCAGTGTGGGGTGATGAGTCTCTGTGCGGGTGCTGACACTTGGCTCTGTCCACATTAGTGGCACAGGGCTAAGAGGCTGAATAACAGATCACCTCCGTGGACTCTGAGAGTCTTTCCTGGGACACAGTAAGCCCTTAGGAGCCGACAGCTATTATTTGTATTTAGCCTTAGAATCTTGTGGAAAATGAGAAAACTCCAGACAAGAGCAACAACAAGAAAAGGGATCCATGAATCCTAAATTTAAAAATTCATGAAGTTGCCTTAATGTTGCATTTTTTTTGAGATGTAATTAAACATTTATGTGCTTTGATTTTCTTTTTATTTCAGATTTTGTTTTGTATTTGGGCCCAGTAAATTTCTTTTCTGGCATATTACGGCCCCTTAAAAATACTCTGGCTCTGTTCCTAAGTCCTTCATGGTTCCAACAGACTTGTCCCCAAGTGTCATACTTTGTGGGAAAGCTTAAGAAAAAAAAATGTGTCCCAATTGCACAGAAGCTTGTACCTGAGGCCTCAGTCTTGGGAGCTTCCCAGTATGTGCACTGTACAAATGATGAAGGACGATGGCACATTGTTCTAAAAAATAGCAGAACTCCGTGCTGTGTGCATGTGCTGTCCTTAGGGGACTTGTTCCCGGAGCCAGCATCTCAGATACCAGCACTGCCACTTGGGAAGGCCAGGCCCTGACATCAAATGGCAGATTATTTGCAGATAATGTGTGTGCAGCCTCCTGTAGACTGCCAGTCACCTCTGGGGCTACATGAATAGCCAGCAGGCTGTGTCGTCAGGGCAGTCTGTACATGTTCAATGCAGGCACTTTTTCTTCCTCAAGTGTTTTCAGCCTGAAGTTTAATTGAAGGATGTATCAGCCACAGACACAGATGGCTGACTGTGCTGGCCTAAGTACCCCAGGATGCCTGCACTCCAGTCACAGCCAAGTTCTGCATACACACACACACACACACACACACACACACAGAGAGAGAGAGAGAGAGAGAGAGAGAGAGAGAGAGAGAGAGAGCACTCTCCTCCTGTTACTGTTGATGTTGCTCTGGAACACTCAGCTTGCATATTTCCCACGGAGGACAAGTGGCTTCCCAGCTTGCTGAAGGTCTGTGGCCCCTGTCACAGTATAACATGCCTACCTCTCCCCTTTCCAAGGCAATTTCACTCCCCCACCCCACCCCCGCAGCCTTAGCACTAGCCCTTTTCCATTTTGAAGGAACTTGAGTTTCCCAAGGGCTTCGGTTTTCCTGTAAGCCGGGTAGCTGGGGAGACCATTAGTACAAGACTGGTGCACGGTGTCTCCAAGACTTTGCCAGTGCCATGCACATAAATGGATTTCCCCCAAAGTTTTGGTTAAATACGTAAAACCCATCTCCTCAGTTTAGATCTGAGCCTAAGTTCACTGGGGCTCAACCGAACCTGCCTCCGCTTGTCATAAGCTTTGCTTCTGAAGACATTTTGTAAGGCAGACACTCACTTTGGGGCTCTGACAGTGTTAAATGGGGTCATCAGGAGAGAGGGAGGTGGAGTACAGTCTATCAGCGTGTATTGCCAACTGCCATCAGACCCATGAGAACTCTGGCCATCAGTCAGGTGCCAGATGCCTCTTTCACAGTTCACTCCCCGTCAGGTTCACTGTGTAAGGCTTTCCGTGGGGAAACTAGCTGTCAGCGTATCAAACGTTCTGAATCTATGTCCAGAAGCCTAGGTTAAAAACATATTTAAGTACCCAAAGGGAAGTATTTTTCCTGTGTGTTCCTCCTGCCCCCGCCGCCCTTAAAGCAGCACCGTGGAATTAATCTCCAACTCCCCAGGCCCACATGAAGTAAGTTAATGGCAATACATTAATTTTGTGCTCCTAGGATTTCCATATGCCCAGGTTCCATTAAAGCAAGTATTGACTAAAGACCGCACTGTTATTGAAAAAGTTCAGTGTGCTTGCCTGCACTGAAATGTGGAACACTGGGTATTTTATTTGCTTGCTGGATCTTGTTTTTATTTTTGTTCACAGTGGCTTGTAAGTCATATTCTGGTCATTTGAGGCAAAACGTAAACATTTGAAATAAGTCACTTCTTAAGAGTAGGATGGCTTTATGGCCTTTTTTGGATTTTTTTTTTATGGGCATCTCGTTTTCTCTCACCTGTGAGTGGTTTCCTGGCATTTCTGATCCACTCGTTTTACAAAGCCAGGAGAAACACACAGAGGGACATTTTTACTCTTAACCTGACCTTGCCTTTGGGGCCCAGCCCAGCATTTCAGAACAGAATCAGAAGGCTCAGTAGGGAATGAGAGAGGGAACTGGAGCCAGATCTGACCAACTAGCTGTGTGCCTCATTTTCTCCCTCTGTAGAAGGAGTTTCCAAATGTCCATCTTCCACAGAGAGGAAAAGATTACACATGATAGGCCAGATGGGAACCATAGCTCCGAGGCTCTGATAACACCTCCATTGTAGAATTGTAACGCCGCCATAAGTGGACACATTCATGCACGCATAAGTGTAGTACACATAAGTGCTATAAACAGTTAAAGCACACACTAGGAGCACAGACAGGCCACCCTCCTTCATCCCTAGCCTTTATTTGCTAAGGGAACCATATGGAACTCTGCTCAAGTGGACACCAAATATGTACCAGTGCCGAGTTATTTAAAAATGGAGGGAAAATTCTGGCAAACTGATTCTTTGGAACATAACAGAACAAGAGCCTTTTCTCCTTCAGTGCGACCTATCACTTTAAATCCTGAGGCGCTAGAAACCAAACCCAAGCCTTACCACCTTGTATAACATACAGCTCGCCTCTTCAGAGAACAGGCAGGTGTTTCCAGATAAAGGTTTTATCATATGTAGCTCCATTTCTCAGCAGAACCAAACTCTGGTCCTCTGCAAGAGCAGCAAGAGTCCTTAACTGCAGAGCCTTCTCTCCAGCCTGACAGATAGCTTCCATCTTGTCTTTACTGGTGGGAACACAAGACAGAACTAGGCATTTAAGTCAGCACCGCTGTAAACCTGTAATTTCAGAAACTTTACCTCTGCCATTTGCCTCCATCTGGAGACTCTTTAAGACACTGACAAAGAGAGGAAGTAACAGTGATCAACAGTCCCAAGTTTTAGTTAAATTTATTTTCTTGGCCAGGTATGGTGGCACTCAGGAGGCAGAGGCAGGCGGATCGCTGCGAGTTCGAGGCCAGCCTGGTCTACAAAGTGAGTCCAGGACAGCCAAGGCTACACAGAGAGACCCTGTCTCGAAACCCCCACCCAAAAATATTTATTTTCTTTTCCAAAACCAAATAGTTTTTCTTCTGCAGCTCTCACAGCAGCAAAACCACAGAAGGCAGCAGTGCAGCCCTGCTGTTTCTGAGTCCATGCCCGTGTGTGTGTGTGTGTGTGTGTGTGTGTGTGTGTGTGTGTGTGTGCGCGCGCGCGCGCGAGCATGTCCTTTAGATGGCATTTGCCTGAGGTCCAGTTTCAGGGAGGTGAAATGGTACATGCTGCACCTAGTGCCTGTCTCAAAAACTGCAGCTGCTTGATGGATGGACCATGAGCCACTCCATCCATCTGCTGACACGGTGGCTGGGGGCAGGATCAGAGAATCTTTTCTGTTCTGAGAGTGATTCAGCCATTCTCAAAATAAATAACTACTGGAGTGCCGAGAGAGAAAGAACAGGGAAACATTGAAATCTGAGCCTGGAGGGTGGAGCTCTTCTCAGCATGGCTCCAGAGTCCTAGCAGAGGGCAGTGCCCAGTGGAAAGCCAGCAGATCCTGCTGCCTGCCTCTGAGAGAGTCTCAGCTTCTCCTGGCCCCTCGGTTTTCTCATCTGCAGAGTGAGGAGGGGGGTGTAATAAGGGTTAAGGTACTTAAGAGCTTCTGAGATCTTGATTTGATATTTCCAAGAGCAGCCGAACTTGCAAAGCATCCTCTTCAGCCCCTAGCAGGAGACAGGGCAGGACCTGCTCTGTCGATTGTGTCCAAAAGGAAGATGGAGAAGAGACGGTCCCTGGGAGTGTAGGGGAGGGGCAAATGGGTAGCAAGCAGGAACAGAGCCCCGAGGGAGGATGGATCTACTCACCCCAAGCTGCTGCAGAGGGACAGGAATAAAGGCCACTGCAGGATGGAGCAGCTTAATTAGGGGAAATCATCAAAACTATATTTCCCATGACTTTGGCAACATTCAGAAAAAAAAAAAAAAGAAAGAAAGAAAGAAAAGAATGAAAGAAAGAAATCTGTAAACCCACAAAGTGCTCAATTGTCCAAGCCTAATGGCCAACTTCCCAAAGCTGGCCCAGCAGAGACCTTGGTGTTAATTCCTCAGCCAACTGGAAAAAAAAAAGATGGTGTGAGTTCTGTTGACTTAATTGCCAGAATGTTGCTGAGCGAAGCTGCCTCCTCCCGCCTCCTCAGCCTCCTCACATCTTCTGGGCCGGTCCCCATTACCTGCCCTACCTATCTTCACAATCTAGCCACAAACAGCTTTGGTTGACCACACCACTTCCCTATTGAAAGTTAATACTGTTTGACTCATTCTGTGCTGCTTAACCTGAAGCCAAAGAAAACAAGGCAGAGACTAGCTGGCTTGTGTGGAGTCTGGGAAGCCCTGCGCGGCCCTGCTTTCAAAGTCCTGTACAGTAGCCTTACTATGTCTCAGCTGCAGCTGCAAAGAAAATGAAGGAAGCAGAAGTGACCATGGTGGGGGCAGGGGGTGGGAGGGTGTGGGGTGGAGGGGCTGTTGAGGGCGAGGCAGAGAAGAGGAAGGGAGTGAGGCGGGCCCTCTCAGTTTGGGAAGAGACAAGAGTGCAGTCTGCCCAGTTCTGGGGCTCACTTGCTGGGCTCCAAAGTTTGTCCTGACACACAGGAGTGTTCAGGCAGAAGAGAGAAGACAGAAGTTCAGGAGACCCACTGGAAAAGTGGGTTTGCTATTGAAGACTTCAGAAAGAGGAGCTGGGTCCCACCTGACCAGCTTCCTGTAGGACAGTCCCTAGGTGACCAGGGACAAGGCAGAATGTTGCCTCCGGGGTTGCAAGGGAGGTCACCAAGCTTCTCTATTCCTCTCCTGAAATGTGGTCAACAGAGAAGGAAGCGGGGTGCTCAGGTCTTGTAATAAACAGAGCTTTCCTTTCCGCTACACCAGGCAGATCCAGGCCTGGCAGTTCTCTTACTGTGGTGCAGGTATATGGCTGCTTGTTGACAGTGTTCTGCTCACTCACCCCTTCCTGGCCTGGAGCTCGCTCTCTCCTCCCCTTCCCTCCCTCCCCTTCCCCCCCCCCCCCCCCCCCCCCCCCCTCTCTCTCTCTCTCTCTCTCCCTCTCCCTCTCTCTCTCTCTCTCTCTCTCTCTCTCTCTCTGCCACAGACCACAGTGGCTGAGAGTTGAGGTCATCCCCAAACAATTTGAAAATAGCCCTTTCTGGGAATGTGACATAAAGCCAGTGGCTTGTTTAAAAAACACCTGGAACTGTTGGTTTTCTTACTAAAGGACTCCACTCAGTGTCTGGCCATGTGCTGGCTCTCTGGTCCCACTTCCTTGAGGCCAGCCTAGAACTCCCATTGGCACTTTTTTTCTCTTTGGGTTTAGGGATTGACAGTTCCTTATCCATGCTAGCTAAGCACTCCACTGAGCTAAACCCCAGCTTCCAGTTGGTACCAATGGACAGGCAAGTCACCAGCTTTGTCCAGCCACTGAGGGCCCTGGGGACTATCCAGAGGGAATTTCTTTACCGTTTTAGGACAGGGGGACAGAGATAGTTGTTGACACTGCCAGCAGAGCAACCCAGAGAAAGGACATCACTCACTCATTCATCCAGTCTGGTTTTATAGGGAACATCATCACTCAGCCTTGAGGAGGCCTTGGTTTATCTGGGTTCTATGGGAACAAGCTCAGCACCACTGCTAATATTGCATGGAGCATCTGCTGGAATAGGAGGACAACTCAGAGAAGCGAGAGCTGCAGGGTTGCTCAGGCCATGCGCTAAACATGGAGATGGGTGTGGGGGTCTCTGGGTGTCTTCTCCTGCAGCGAGGGGCCTGTCCTGATGAAGGCCTGAACTCCAGGAACATTGTAGGGTCCATATTTCTGTCCTGATTCTGACTGCGCCTTGCAGCCCAAACTTCCCCTGAAGTCTCTCTGGGTCAAAGCTATAGGAACAATTACATCAGGTTATTTCATCTCACTTTACGGAGGTGGCCCTGGGACCGTGCTTTAAGGAGAACTGATAGACCAACACTTGGGCTGCAGGTCAGAAGGAAAGATAGTCTTGCCTGTTCCCTGCACCCCACCCACAAGGCCACCCCTGCCGCCACCCCCAAAGAGGACCACTTCGGGCCAAGAGCACAAGATAGCCGGACGACGACGGCTTCTGCTCTAAGCTGCAATTACCTCCTTAGTCACCAGACAAAGCAGGAGGCAGTGGAGGGCAGTGACTAAGGGGCAACCCCTCTGCTTTCAGGCAGGTCCAGGACACCAGGGTCTCCTGGGAGCCACCACACCTGAGTCTGTTACTCAGAGCCCAGAATAGGAAATGGTTGTTACAGCTCAGAGAGGGAGGGAGGACCTGTCAGCCTGTTGCCTGTGCCTATGTTAGGTGTTGGTCTTGATTTGACCTCAGCTAGCTTCACTGTTCCATGTGTGGATTATGGAATACTTTGTGTCTGTTCAAGAAATGTGGATGTGTGTCACTTATGTATAATATGTGATATACATATATATGTATATATATTACATATATAGAACATGTTATGTGTATGTGATAAACACATGGCTGTACATGCATGTATATATAGCATATATAACATGTGCTATTGTGTATATGTGTGTAGTAGGCATGTGCTACATACATGTGTGTAGTATATATATTATATGTGTTTGTATGTGACATGTATGTTGTGATAAATATGTATACTATGTACAGACATGGTGAATATAGGAATATGTATATATGCATGTGTACGTGTGTATGGTAGATGTGTATGTAGATGCCTGCAGTGCACATGCTGCAAGTATGTGGTCTATGAGTGTGTAGCATAAGCGTGTGTGTAGACACATGTGCATCAGGTACTCACTACATAGAAAAGGCAGCAGCCACTGTGGCTGCTGGCTCCTGCCCGTGTGCTGTGCTCAGCTCTGCACAAGGGACTTGTCTTGTTTTTCAGTTTGATGAAAGAAAAAGCAGGTGGGTTTTGGTGAGTGACTTGGCTCCAACAGGACAGTCCTTCAGGAAACTCCACTGCTCAGTCTGACACTTTGCATCAACAGGTAGTTTCCTGACAGTCACACTGTAGAACACACTTTAGTTCTTGGTTCTTTTGCCCCCAAATAAACTATTTTTTCCCTTGGTCTAGGGAAGGAAGGGTGGATGGCACTGGTCTTGGACATCTGATTGCTGGGTTAGCTGGTTGATCAGTCAGCATTTAGCCTTAGCCGAATGTGTGCGGGACACCTTGGGTACTAAGGAGACAGCAACATCCATATCTCCATGGACTCAGGGTTCAGGGGACAGAGACACACCACAGTGACACAAGGGTTCTGTAAAAAGCCAGTGGCTGAGGGTCAAGCTGGGTGGGTAGAGTTCTTGCTTAGCATGCATGAAGCCCAGATTTCAATCCTCAGTAATATATAACCCTGATACAGTGGCATGCACGTGTCTCCCCAGTGCTCAGGAAGACGAAGCAGAAGCCTCAGGAACTGGAGGTCATCCTCTGCTACGTATAGTGAGTTCAAGACAAGCCTGGGTTACATCACACACACACACACACACACACACACACACACACACACACACACAC